>LKBB01000040.1:44102-161530 GCA_001513885.1 Thielaviopsis musarum
TTTTTTTTTTTTTTTTTTTTTTTTACTTACTTTTTGCGGACGTATTCCGCCTTGTTTCTCTTCTTATTGTTCAGTCAGAGCTTTAATTCACTGCCCCCAAAAATGTCGTCCCGTCCAAGCATCGTCGGCTCTGAACTCGGGCCTGAGCGGCCGTTCCCGCTCAAGATGGAGGGAAAGGTTATTAGCGGGTTTGGCCGTGGCTCCAAAGAGGTAATAACTCTCCGGGATACTGGTTCCAAAGTGAATCTGCCCTTTTTCGCTCACCCGGCTTCCTACTATCACAACCCGTATATATATATATATATATATATCTGCCTTTGACTGACACTCGCCTCTAGCTTGGCATTCCCACTGCCAACCTCCCCGTTGACTCCTCTGTGATCTCATGGATCGAAGACAAGACGTCTGGCGTGTACTTTGGCTGGGCCTCGCTGCTCCTGCCGGCCACGCACCCGGACCGTCCCGCCGGCAGCAACCCCGCCGTGCCGCTGGTGTTCCCCATGGTCATGTCTATTGGGTACAACCCATTCTACAAGAACACTGTGCGCAGTGCCGAGGTGCACATTATGCACCAATTCGGCGCCGACTTTTATGACGCTCACATGCGCCTGCTGCTCCTAGGCTTCATTCGGCCCGAGCTGGATTACACCACGCTCGAGGCACTGATTCAGGATATCAACTTTGACTGTGTGGTGGCTAAGAATAGTCTGCACAGAGCGGCCTGGGCGCCCAAGAAGGGTGCTGTGGTGACCAAGGAGGAGGGCCACGAAGAGGTTGATGGCACGTTGAGCGTAGAGTGGCTGACGAGCCCGGTGCCAAGTTAGACATGCGAGTCTTGGTAGTTTGGTTCATGTGTTCAGCAGCAAATAAAGGGTTTAAAAACTAAAAATTACATCATCATCATCATGGTCATAGATGTCGAAGAAAAAGAAAACAGGAAAAGTGCCTTCCCAAATATCAAAGCAGAGCCATGGTATACTTGTCCAAGAACGCCAGCCACAAAGAGCCTATTCCTTCCGAGTATTCCAAGAATAGCAGACGCTGTCAAGAAGAACAAAAAGGTTATTTGGCCCACGAGAGCGCCCAGAAACGAAGAAGCGAAAAGAAGAAAAAAAAACAAATATAAAAGGAAATCAAATCAGGCCGTAAACACAAAGGATAAAACGATATAGAGCCAGCCATTGGAGCCAAGGGCATAGGATGGAGACAGTAAACAAAAAAAAAGAAATAAAAAGAAACACACGCTGTACAAAAGCGCTAGAAACAAGATTAAATCAAAGACAACAAAAGAGAAAGGAAAAAGAAAAAAAAAGAAAACTTTTAGTTTACACAGGAAGAGGATCCTGGTTGCGGTAGTAGCAGGGCAAAAACTATCATGCATGTTAGCGCAGCTCCGTCATTTTGGCTTAGAATAGCCAGACTTACATTGATCACAATCAGCATCGGAATATCAAACACATCCCGTTTAATCACCCAGCAGTACGTGCAGTCCACCTTGCCGTCCTTTTCAATCTTGGAAATTCCGTGCTCGCTGTCAATCTTGATGACCCGGCTACTCAGCAGACTCCGCCCGCTCTTTCCAACCGCCGGCGCAGGTCCAATCATGCCCGCTGCCGATGCCGACGCTGCCGATGACGACGATGGCGGCTGTGCCGCATGTATCTCGTCGGCCTTGCGGTACTTGAGCAGCCGACACTTGCGGTTAACATGGCCTCTGCTGTCGCCAAAAGCTAGGTGCGCATAGTCCTCGTAGAACTGTACCACGCTCTCGTCGTCGAGGAGCTCGGGGATGAAAACGGGCTGCGGCTTGCCGTCGGGCACTACGTTTTGCTGGATCGGCGTGGTGTTGGCAGAGCGGTTGGCAATGCCCGTGTTGACGTTCTCGTTGGACGCTTTGCCGAGCAGGACGTCCTTTGTCCAGCCAGTCAGCGCTGTGAACTCCTTGTTGACAGCGGCAACTTCACCCGTGCGACGGCACACAATAGTCGGAGCCGACGTGTGCTGCATAAAATCCTCATACTCGAAAAGAGTACGCTGCAGACACTTTTCCATAAAGATCAAGTCTTGCAGGTTGAGGGACTTTGTGCACGACATAAACGAAGGCCGGATACTGGACAGCGACTTGGCGATTTTGAGCGTCTTGTCAGGCGGGAACCGCCCGCGCAAGAAAGCAATAAGCTTGTGAAAGCCGTTGATGTACGGATACGGCTCTTTAACCGACTCGTAGATGGCTGATGGGTCACGACGACGCTTGCCCAGCAAAGCAGTCGTCTTGAGAAGCTTTGGCTTCGGTCTCGCCATCGAGGCTGTAGCGGCAGCGGCAGCAGCAGAAATCGAAACAGGCGGTTGATATCCAGGAGCGGCTGTAGGCGAATCAAAGCCGTTGTGTACCGTAGTCTGCGGGCTTGCCGTATTCTCCGTGCTAGGACTAGCAAGACTGTTGGATCCTGCGCTTATCGCATAAGCGTGGGGAAGACCATGGCCGAGGCTATTCTGAGCGAATGCAGCACTCGTAGGATCTAAAGCCGAAAGATCCAGCATCGTGCTGTCGAACACGGGAAACTGAGCGTTGGCGCTGTCATAAGGGTCAAAGTTGATGCCACCGTTGGACGGTCCAGAGATGGACGCCGTATGCTCTCTCGCCACGCCCTCGGCAGCCTTGCTCATATGGCCAAGCATACCAAACTCCATAGCAGGATACTGGCTGCCAAAGTTGAGATGGTCGAGATTCTCAATCTCGAAGCTATAAAAGGCCGGGTTGCTAGGGTCGAACAGCGCATTGAAGTTTAGCTCATCAGTGCCCGTGGTAGCCGCAAGTGTACTCAGCCCGGGAATGCTTCTGTTTATGGCAACATCTGTCGTTACAGGGCCCTGGAAAGTTGGTGACACAGGCGACGTCTGCAGGTTGAATCCAGGAATACCCTCAGGCAAAGTTACAATGGGAGTCTGCGCACCAGTGGAAAACACTGGGAAACTGGCCGTTGAAGTAGCGTACAGGTTGCTACCAGCGACCGAGGAACTATCAGATAGAGTCGTGGGAGCAATGCTGGTCGTAGCTTTCGCTGTTGTCGATGGAGGAGCTGCCAGCGCATTGGGGTTGTAGTTAGGGCCAAGAACGGGACGCAGTGCCTCCGGGGGTGCATCGTGAAGATATTTTGCCTTTTTGCGCACACCATCTTGGCAAGCATCACCGAGACCGCGCTTGATGCACCGTTGGCAAGGTCTTTCGTCACCTATGGTTTGTTAGTTGAAAGCCCTTTACGACAAGCAGTGACTATCCGCTAGAAATCTTACCACATGTGAGATGGGCTCTCTGGCAGGCAAAGCAAGCTCTTCTAGCCTTTTTGCGACGCGGACGCAACGGGTCCTTGGGGTCGTACTTCTTCTTTTCCTCCACCGTAGTTGTCGAGCCTCCAAAGGAAGAGGTATGGTTAGGATTGGCCATGATTGTCGAAGCTGCCGTAGTTGCGGGCGCAGATGATAAAGGGGACGGCTGAATATGAGCACCACCGGCCGTATTAAAGGTCTGAGTAGGGGCAGGATGTAGAGGGTTAAAAGTCGACGCGGACTTTACACCAACAGAATTGGAGGGCTCAGGGCCGCGGTTAAGGGCTGCTGACATTGTGACTGTAGGCTGGCGTAACCGTTATATATATAAATATATGGGCAAGTCAAGTCTTCTTTCAAACAAGCAAGATTGGACCTGTCGATGATGTGCATGCACTTTCTTTTTTTTTTTCAAATGTCCCAAAGAGTTCGTGCGGAACTTGAGTGCGCACTTTATAGTGAAATAAGTTCCAGCAGGCGAAACGAGGTCGAGTGGCTGCCAGTAAGATGCAGGACAAGGCAGAGGAGAGGTCTCTTGGCTTGTATTAGTACCTACAACAAGGCAAAGCGAAAGCTGGACACTTGAGGCTGCAGGTGAGTTCTTGTGGAGGGATGACCAAGTCAAGTCAAGCTTGAGCGGGTGGGCTTAGTGCTTTCTTGTCTGGGGAGGGGTGCGATTCCAAAGGGCGGGCGGCCGGGACAAACACTGGGCGTGTGTGTACTTGGTCACAACCACCTGGCTGTGTTCCCAAAGATGACAAACAAGAAGGGGAGGGGCGTGTGAGTACAAGGACTAGACAAGGGAGTTCAAGAGAAGAGCGAGGAAGTTTTTCTTTTCTCTTGTCTTGATTTAGACCTGTTTGTATACTCGTTGCTTGATATACAAAGTACTCTTGCAATGCGCCTGCTTGCTATCTTATGTCGAATCGACAAGTGCAGCGCGTAGTAGTACACCCTCAGGGGCGACTGAGTGTCTAGCGATTCTAAAAAGCCGTAGAAGTATATGTTGCAAGTCTACCAAAGTAGGTGCCAGGGCAGTGCGGCAGAAGCAAAACGGACTGTGTGTAGCGTGGTGTCTTGTGTTCTTTTTCTTTTCTGGCAAAACCAAAAGCACTTTTGAAACGCACTTCTAATCCAGTCCGGATTCAAAGCTGCTGCACCCGTACTGCACAAAGACTTCAATAAAAGAAGACCAGTTGAGCTCACAACGGCTGTCGTGTGCGGAGCCAGTAAGTGTTTGGTCTCCGTTTCTTGTCCTTTCTTGTTTACTTCTCTTTGTCAAAGGCTAGGCGAATGGCGCAAGCATAAAAAAAGTAACCAGAAGGGATGTTTTTGGCTTGTAAAAAGACCGTGGCCAAGCTTAGCTGGAAACGGGGAAATGGCGGCAACGTGAGTCAAAAAGAAACAGCAACGCCAGACCGAGGATAGCCACAGATGCAATGCAGTGTGGATGAGGTCTTTTGCGGTTGTACTATCGAACCAAGCAACAAACTCAGTCAACAGTGAACTGAATATGTAATGTTTTCTGTGGAAGCAATTTTGTCGGAGTTTTAAATAGTCCGTTCCGGTCGCTTATTCGGTAGGTCGGCGGTATTGTGTCCGGGCGAAGTTCACTTTGTCGCAGAGGTGAGAAGTGTTTCGGAACGGCTACAGAGCGCAATGGCTCCGGGATCGCAAGCGGAGAGAGAGGCGAAAACGGTGCAAAGAGACCGTTTTGTCGTTTTGTCTTTGTCTTTCGCACTAAGGGACAGAATCTTCGTCTGTCCTAGTTCTTCGGGACGCATCGAAAGGAGAATAAATGTGACGATGGGTTGGATTTCGGCCGCTGAGAAGGGTTCCAAGGGCAAATATTCGAGGAGCAGTAGATGCTTGAGTAGATATCGTGAAATTTGCGACGCTTAAGAAATAATAAACAAGAAAATGGCAGCGAAGAGCGCAAGGATGGAGGAGGAAAATAAGAGGGAAAAAAGGCCGAAGAAAAAAGACGTCGATCCAGATGTGGTCGGGGAAGTGGAGTCCTAGGAAGACCAAAATAAAAAAAAAATTAAACTCACGTCACCGCCCAGAAATCGGTAAAATGACGATAAAAAAGCAATCGACCCAAACGACGTTTGGGGGATTACGGGCGAGAGACTGAGTACAGTGATGGATCCATTGACTGGCTGTTATGAGAAATAGAAGAAGAAAAAGAAGACAAAGTCCTGTTTAGAAGTAAAGAGAATAAAAATGTAGAAAGAAAATTTGTTCTTTCTTCGACCTTCCCTTGGAATTTGTCCGCACTTGCCAGGACTTGAGCGTCAGTGAGGAGTGAGCGTAATTACTCAAACAAAGCAGCGCAAAGCCGTGACCCTGTCAGTATTGGAGAAGGCAAGGAAGGCACGGAAAACACAGTATCCGGATAACCAAGTACTACTCCGTAGTACTAGTAGTAGTTGCCGTGCTGTAACACACGAGTCGTTGTGATGATGCGATTTAGTCAGCGGTTGAGCGAAGTGCAAAAGCAGAAATTGACTGATTTTGGCCGAGGAGAATTAAAGCAAGCTAAATTCATGAAAATTTTGAGCAGGCTAGATTCCCTTTTATACAATGAACGGACTGAGACCAAGGGCCTCAGTGGATAAACTATTGTGGACCAGCGTCTTAGTCGTGTTCCCTCTCCGTGCTAGAAAAGAATCTACTATGTAATTGAACGTCTACGGCTTTGCCACGAGGAGCGCTAGCAAACATCACAGCCGGCGTTACTCTATATGTACGAAGTAGTTGCTTCAGACTTGTGATCCGTAGTAATGCAGCGCCTTCAGCTCGGCGAAGCGGCGGCATCCTAATCATGGTACTTGCTGTTGTTTATGCAGCGTCCGTCCGCATGCAGGGCAACATACTACTAGTACTACTAGTATGTGTGGGTGGATGGATGGATGGATGGATGGATGGAGGGACATGTTTTCTCATCGTGCAGCAAGGCGTTGCTTTGTTCGTAACGACCGCAGGTGCAGCTTGCATGCAAGGTCGGCGTCGAGAGGATTTGCAAGCATCCGCGATGGAAGCCCTTACGAGACGTAAAAGTTGTTTGTTCATTAGCAGCCTTTTTTTTACCCTTTTTTTTTTCCTTTTTTCTTGTTTTCTTGTCATCTTCATTGTCGCCGGCCTTTGGTTTTAGAACTTGGTTTTTGATGCTTACTCTGTGTGAAGTCCGGCGTTTCAACTACAGTGTACTATCAAACGTCCAAGGTGAGTGGCTAGGTGGTAGCTACCATGAGAAATCCGGAAAAATGCTTTCGCCCATATAAACGGGGCACGCGAGCACATCTAGTACAAGTAGGTGGCAGCAACTAAAAGTCGGCCGCAAACCCTAAACCCCAAATTGCATTTCTTCATCAGCGCGTCATGACGCCAACTTTGTCTTCTTCTCTTCTAGCATCGAGCCTCCAAAACATGCATTGCATTTATCGTGCAGTGAAAATCCCATCGCCAGCGCTCATCAATCAGCCCCAAAAAGATCAGCGCCCAATATAAAGTAAAGAGAAAGATCGCGATGCCATGCGGATAAATCGCCCCCCTTGCCTTTCTCCCGTCTTTTCCTGGGGAGAAAAAAAAGATCAGAAACAGAAGAACGACCCTCCTTCTGTTTCTCAGCGTCAGCGCTCCTACTGGCTCCTTCTCTCCGCAAAATTTACATACTGTAAAAATGCCATCGTTTCTTAGTTCTCTCCTTCATTGCCTCGATTTTTTATGGATTTTTTTTATTAACAAGCAATTGCCGCCCTGCCGCTCCGTTTGCCGCCCCTTGTTGCCCTCTTTTCTTTTACTGCGTACGGTTGATGTTGAGAAATGGCAATTGCGAGGTTTTTTTGGGGGTTCCTTGATCTTGTTGGAGTGCGCGTGGGAAAGACGGAAGGGAACAGAACAGGGAAGAAAAGAAAAACAAGCAAGTATCAGGTACCGAGCCTGTCTTTCAGATTTGGCCTCATTACTGTAGGAGACAAGTCAAACAAAGTACCCAATACTTACAAACTTCCAAGCCGTAATATTCTGACTCGAGCATCAAAGTGACACCAGGTTCGTGATATTTGATAAGTCTGGCCATTTACTCCGTACATTCCTAGGCATTATTCCACTGATGCCATAACTCCGTACGCAGTAGGTTCTCGTCTCTTGTCATAAACTAACCACAGTACTGTACCTGTACGGAGTACTAACAGTACTAGTGCAGAGAGCGAATGACTAGCCTCGCCACATATGCATATCTATAAGCAAATAATTAAACAGCGGCTTGACAAATTACAGTGTTATCAATGGCAGGTTTTTTTCTGGTCGTTTTCTTTTGTTCTTCGAACTTCCTTTGGAGCTGAGCTGAATGATAAGCCATTACTCCGTATGTTGTCTCAAGCTAACTAACTTACAAACTTAGTGGGCAGGTTGTCTAACTTTGTAAAGAATGAGTTCTGCGTTATAGAGTCTATTGTTCTTGTACTACTACTGCTACTACAAGTAGTGCTACTACTAGCTAGTGCTACTCACTCAGTTGCTAATGTAGTATCAAGACTTCATCGGCTTGTATCACGGCTACAGACAAACGGCCATCCAACCGAGTTCTCCGTCACCTCCGCATACTAGCAGTAGTAGTACTCGGCGTACAATTCTCATTTTGCAGCTCCTGCCTCTTTCTTGCATTGCTACTGCAACTGTAACTCTGCCACCCTAGGACGATTTTCAAAATCTATCAAGTCAATCCCAAGCGTCACGTCCCATACTTGGCAAATGCAACTTCAACCTGCAAGCCGATGCGCATATTCGCCGTGTTTTCGGATTTTCAGGCTGCTTCTCATTTGTTACTTGTGTAATTCATTTCAAATTCGACAACTTTCAGGGCCGCGCTTCTCGGCTGCACATAGAGACCGACGCACTGAACGTAGCAATCAATGTACTCTGTATGCCACTTTATTCAACATTTCTTTAAATATATCTTGCCTTGGCACACGGTGCAGGTATATCTTTTTTCAAAAATCACTGCAAAAGTCGGTACTTAAGCGCTGGTATTCAGCAGCCTGATACAATGTGAAAACTTCCGCAATAAGCAACTTCTCTGCAGCATGCATGGCGTACGCAGTACTCTGTAGGTGCATGAGAGTATTTACATGACGCCCATCTTCGCCCCTTCAACTTACGCAGTACCCGCTAGAAATAACTGCGAGTTTATGCAAACTTCCGTCTATGATCTAATCCCATCCAGTACTCTGTCTAGTTCAACCTTTTTGACTCGTGCGAACATTGAAATTTGGCGTGGAAACAAAATTCAACCATGTTTCTATACTAGGGTTACACATATAACCCTGGCCAACGTCAACCGATAAGTCAACTCATTATAAAATAACACATCCCCATTCCAAGATATTAGATACTCTAGGCGTATCGGTAAACCTGAAGCAGCTTTAAGTGATTCATTTTTCACACAACAAGTCTACAAATCTTTTAGCAGCCTATAAAAATGCAGTGGCCCGTCTACCAATGTGTCGGCTGGGTAAATTGGGGCTGTCGAGTAATGTATGACAAAACACTTACATAACTTACCAAGAAACCCATTTAAAAAAAAAAGCCCTGATGCTATTAAAATGACGGAAGTCTCTTTTTTTTTTTTCCGCATGTACAAGGCGGAGGAGGGAAGGTCGAGCAGAGCTGTTGAACAGAAAAGAGGGAAACGACAAAACCCCCTCGTCCAGTAACGAAGAAGAAAAAAATAAAAGTCGACAAATCACTCATCCAAGACATGCAGCACATAATCGAGCATGAATAGAAGCGTTTGGATAGCCATGAAAAAGAAAAGAGAAAAAAGAAGGCATTAAGGATGGAACTTTCGACCTGGAAGAAGAGCCACCATATTTGACTCTCATGTTAGCGAAGCCCACGGCCTTCGGTTACAGCTACAAGTATAGTCAGCGTCCAGATTATTAGACCTTGAGAATATCCCACCTGGAGTGGCGCACTTTCATACACTTCTGCAGGTTAAAGGACCATGGGTATAAAAAGTCAGTCACTGTACTTTAAGTTTTGGGCAAGCAAATTTTTGAGATGATCAACGAACTTTTCACAATCTGACACTGTCTGAATACAAGATTTACACCCTCTACAACTCTTGGGAACACATTGTCGAACTACAATCCTACTCTTGAGTGTTGGTACGGCGGTGGCTTGAACTATTATGTCTATATTTATCCAAGGTCTAATACATTTAAGGTAATATAGCCGGCGTGGAGCTTTTGTTAATAGGAGATGTAACTCCGTCTTTTTAGAGTTAGCCGATGTTAATGCAACGCCTTGAAAAAAAAAAACCAAAACCAAAACCAAAAAAACAAAAACAAAAAAGAAAACCAATAACTGCAATGGATTTAGTCGCTGACGGCATAACGACTTCTCCCACGCAACTGCTTGCCATATTTGAAGAACAAATACGGGAACGGCGCCATTGCTAGAGCCAGGAATGCAAGAAGACATGCGGCCCACTGGAAACCAAGTCTCTCAAACATTTGGTGCCCAAACAATGGAAACGCGGCTAGACAGAAAAAAATAAATACAGACGTTAGCATGGTAATTATCCAAAGGATGTGATGGGGTTTGTGACCAGGTGTTGCAGCCGCCGTCCAATTCGTGGCTACTTGCAAAGTTGCAGTGAACTTTGTGATGTGGCTTCTGTAATAAGAATATACGCCAATGGCACTTAGAGCACAGACTAGGGATGTGATGGCAGGTGTAATTGCGGTCCACAGTAGCACAGGCCTCGGTACACGCTTTGTGCTATGCCTTCTTTTATCGCTATTTTGCCACAAATCATTGCTGATTATCTCATGACTGGTAGTTGAACAGAGAATGGATTTGTAAATCCAAGGGTAAACAAACCCAAAAGGCAAAAGATAACACAAGAGACAGGGTGTGCTGCAAAGACATGCATACACAGTCCCGTACCCACACAAGCACAAGTACATCTGTAGTTATAAAGAAGTACGAGAGCGAGTGCAACCAAGGGCCTTTCTCCCCGTTAACCTGGAATCAAAGACACCCATCGAATCACAAGGTCGATAGTATGTTGCTGATTGCCGGGGACAAACGCTTGCCATGAGTCTATAAGAGCAAGCCGAGCAATCAAGCCTAACTTTTATGCAAACAGTCCGCTCTGCACAGGATTCTGACCAAAGATTACCTTTGAAGCGCGCACTATTTGGCCGTAGTTTCAAGCTGAGCAACTCGCAGAAGCTGTGTAACGCAGCCAATAGCGGGAAATAGTGATGTGGTGAATATGAGGGACGGCTGGGCTGTGAATGCAATGGCGACTTGACTTGTTCACAGGGGTAGCAGAGAGCTAGAGGGGAGTGAAGAAGTGATAAGAGACTGAAAAAAAATACGTACAAGCAGAGCTACAGCGGACAAATGAGTTGGCTGCAAGTGCGCTTGCTGCATAAAGGGGGTAGGCGTCAACCTGCATGAAGTCAAACCAGTAATGTCAGCCAAAAGGTCGCCATCAATGATACATATAGTCGCTTGAGCGGACATAGCCTCGCTCCGGCGCGTTGTATCAAGTCCTTTGAAGAACTTTGAGTCATATGCTATGGAGAATAAAAAGCAAACGACAGCTTGGTGGGGGGAGCTGAGATCGGTGTGGTAGCCGCGCAGTTGCAAGAACTCCGTGAGTGTATCGAAGACATCAAGCACACCCTCAGCTCTGGAGCCCTTTTATGAGAAAAGGCGTGTGATCATCTCCTCAGCTGTCTATGCACGATGAAGATTACAGAATTCACAAAACGGTCTTTGCGGGCGACTTCTGTTTTGGTTTAGGGGGGCAGCCGAGGAAAGGGAGTGCCACTTACCAAAAAAGTAAATACACCGGAGAACACCAGCAGGGCACTATAAACAGGGCTGTTGTTAGTATTGAAAAGACTCGAACAATATACCGAGCACAAACTATCTCGGCTGCGTGCATGGTAATGCCTAGAACACAGTGCTTGAACGCCATATGTGTGCAGAAACGGCCACATTGTAATGACCAAGCCGTCTGTGCCTAGAGGCTGCACGGGAAAATGGTGGGCGGACAGCTGCATATAGCCAATATGAAAGCGGCGTGAAAACAAAAGAGGCGAAGGAGAAGGGGATGTGAAAGAGGGGCTACCGGTATGTCGGGGCCTCAACTTTGAGTAGCAGCTTGTGTCCTCGCACATTGAACAAACTGCAAACTGCAACTCGACATGACATGGCAAGTTGCTTTTCCCAGAGACCTGTTTACAAAGCTTTGACAAACCACTCGAAAAGTAGGGACAAGAGAATAGAAAGTGGCAGAAGCAGGGGCGAACATTTTGCGTGGGTCGTATTCAAAATTGGACATGACAATGTCTTTTCCCCACGACCGAGTTCAGGCTGCTGATAATAGGGACTTTGTGCAGGTGTAAACAAAAGGGACAAACAGGTGACTTACCCTCCGCCAAAGAAGGCTGAGCCGATGATTGGTACAGACCAATGTACGCCTGGATATGTCGTCCACGCGAACCAAAAGAGTCCAATGGGCACAAGTATCGCACCCACAATTGCCGAGGGTAGTCGCCATTCCGGCTCGCTGTGGCCAATGATGCCCGTTTCGCGCTCGCTTTTGGCAATCAAACCGTCGCGGATACGTTTCCAAAGCGGGTCAAATAAGCCGCACAGGAGCATACCTGACAGCATACCCACAAAGGTCAAGCCATTTTGCCACAGATTGAAGCCGTGGTTGGCCGTGAAGATTTGCGGAAAGGCGCCAAAGAAAAGGTACAGAATACCGAGGAGAATGGCGGAGTAGAGACAGAGATTGAGAACCATGATTTCGAAAAAGAGAAGCTGGAACGGGCGATAGAGAGAGGTGATGAGCGTTTTGACCAGACTCTTATCCTGCTTTTCTATGTTGGCAATCCATCGTTGATCGCCGGTTTCCTTTCTGAGTTTCCGGGCCCTGTTTCGGAGGAGGACGGGGTCTTGATGTCTCTGTGGTTAGTGAGTCTGAGTAAAACAAAATGGGCTGTTCAAAGTTACTTACGATATGTCTCAGGGACCTGGAAAATAATAAAGAACAGCAAGATACCAGACCAGATGAGCATGATATAATACGTCCATCTCCAGTTCATATAGTAGTTGATGAAACTACCAACCAACGGGCCGATGGCGGGGCCAATGAACGGCGCAAGAGAATACATCAGCATAGGCGCTTGTAATTGCTTCTTGTTGAACAAGTCGCCGACAGTTCCACCAGCAACAGCCAAGAATGCGCTCCCCGAGAATCCGTCAAAAAAACGGGCTATCAACATGGTCTCGATGTTCCGCGCCACGGCCGATGGGATCAGCCAGATGGTGAACATGAGCCATGCACCGAGATAAATTGGCCGACGACCGTAAAATTCGGACAGTGGACTCAGAAGCATTGGGCCAAAGCTAAGGCCTAACACATACAGGGACAGGCCGATGGAGGCGATTTCTCGTGAGACTTGGAATTCGGGGATAGTTTGGTCATAGGTTGAACTATAGATGGATGACCCGACGGTTCTATCGCGTTGTTAGTAATCTCTTTCTTTCTTTCTTTCGTTTGTTCAGGCCTTGAACTTACACGCCAAAGCTGCACATGCTGACAATAGAGATAATCCACCATTTGCGCCACGTTGGATAGCTGCGCGGGTTCTCGGTGTCGTTGTCACCGTCGACCCAATCCACGTTAAACGCCGGGTCATATTTGTCTCGTGTATTTTGAGCTTCTACATCAGCTTCGCTTGGCAAGTTATCAACGCCGTAGCCATTGTTTGATCGTTCTTGTCGCAATGCATACTCCATGGACTGGGCGCCAAGTGATGGTCTTCGACTACTTGAAGCCGAATCCGCCGCGGCTGCGATCAGCTTAACTTGGTACGAACCAGAGCGAATGGCTGCAAATTCCGGGGAAACATGCCCAGGATGGCTGTCAGAGGATTCCGACTCCAGCAACTGCTTATCAGCATCATCTAACGCATCCTTGTTCGCGTAGGCCGTCGGCAAGTGGTTCGCAGTGGTGGGATGATCAACAGTGGACGACGACGATGAGTGCGTGGGAGATTCTAGGGGTGTCTTTGACTCTTCCATTGTGTTAGAGAAGATGCCGTGGTACCGGTGCAAGGGCTTCAAAGATGGGATAAGAAATAATGTCTAAGAATAACGAATAACGAATAATGCTTTAAAAGTCGCTAAAATAGGGCTTATTGGGCTAATGCAATGGTAGAATAAAAAAGAACGAAACAAAGAAACAATGGATTCAAGGTAGAGAAGAAGCACTGGGAAAAAATTCTCACGAGACAGAAAAGCGCGAGAGTCTGATATATGTATGAATGCATGGGACGGAAGGCACAGATACAGAAGTACCACAATTGACGGTCAATAAAGCTCTTGCCGCCGCCAGCGTTGGGTGCTTTCCCACTGTTAGCCGATGCCCTGGCTCGCTCCTTCTTCCGGGCGGGCCCAGACTGCTGGAGATGGAAGGCACGCTGCCGCCGCCAGGGGCCCTCTTTTATCTTTTTTTTTTCTATGATTATTTCACACACTTTCTTTTCTTCTCTCATTGTTATTTCCTTATAAAACAGGATTCAGACTGCTTAACGAACGTCTCCCTTTTAACATCTGTTTCAACATCTGTTTGTCTCTAGATGGCGGAATGCCATGAATACGAACAACCAAATTTTCCGTGATAAAAGAATGGGTGCGCTGTCTTTGAGACGCAGCTACCCGGTATTAGCTTCCGACTCACTCTTGGTGGTCAGGCGCTATGCTATCGCTGGTTGTTGGGGTGTAAAATCAGACCAAGCAGTAAGAAATATACGCTGTATTTTAGTCATGGCATATTATACAGCCATAAACACTTGATCTGATGACGGCTTTGAAGTCCAGCATCGCTCCAATAAAGTCACTCAGGCCTCAAAGAACTTGCTTAAGTTATAGTTTTGTTTAGGTAGCCGTCCACGGCATATGAATACATCTGTCAAGTAGTAACATCTGCCGCCGTACATACACCAAGCCTGTTGTTTATTACCGTCAAAATTCCCTGTTTGGCAAAACAGATCACTTGGAGTACATTCCGCCGTCAGCTGTTTTGTTCTAGAAAACAGCCAGCTGTGTTTTACTGTATAAGCAAAGCTTGCGGAGTTTACTCCGTCTTGTCCATTTTGATCTGCGGCAAGGACTGACTTGTTCGGCAGTATTGCCTGGGAAATTGGCTTGTGCGTTACTTTCTAGTTGGGCCGACGATAGACAGCACTAGCCGTGCAGTAATGTGATGCTTCCAAAAAGTCGAATTTTTATGCAGCCGAAAAGTGAGAATTGAGACAACTGAGGTTGCGGGCGAGACATGATATGACATCATTTTGGCAAATTCATGTACTACTAGTATTTCTCAAAAGGGATGTGTTAAACTTTGGCTCACTGAGGAAAGAAACTACGGAGTATGTGAATAGAAATCCGTCTGGCTGCTCGGTCACAACCCAGGCGCCACTAACCCTAATTAAACTAACATGAACTTTTCTTTCTATTTCAGTAAAGCCCTTTTTCAGTTAAGCCAGCACTCGATTAAAAGTAAACAAAAAACAGTCTATTAAACGTGGCGTGCTGAAGCAGCCGTGATATCATGATTCAAGTGCCAAACAAAATCAAATAAAATAACAAACAAACAAAATAAAAATCCAACCCCGGAAACCAAAAAAAAAGCCAACCATGCTTGTTAGTACGTCTCACTCAGCCCCGAGTACGACGCCGGAATATTCGTGCAGTCAAAGTCGCGGTCGTACGCCTTTTCCGGCAACACTCCAGCCGCCAGCCCAGCCTGATAACTCCACGTAGGCGCCGACTCCGTCTTCCACGTCCAATACCACCAGCCCCAGGATTTTTCAAAGCTGTACATTTGCGCCTCGGCAAAGTCCTTGAGGAACGCCTTGTACCCGGAGCTCCACGAGCTGATACCCGCGTTGGCATTGGTGCAGCTGCACGCCGAGTTTTCCGTGGGACAGCGCGGCGTCAGAATAGAGTCGTCGCTGTCGCCCGTGTTGTACGTGCCCTCCCAGCGGTTGCCCCAGCCAACGTTGGTCAGGTACTTGGCGCAGTCTGTATCGGCCTGGGACCACTCGGCAACCACGGTAGGACCAAAGCCGGTGCTTGTCGACATGCTCTGTTGGGATTGGTTGGTCCAGCCACTGCAGGCATACTGCACCTTTTCCGCATGTGTGTAGACAATTTGGTTGGTGTTGAAGATGACGTACTGGTGCACGTCAAGGACAAGTGAATCGCCGTAGCCCGTCATGACACCCTTCCAGTTATCCAGGCCCATAAACCCGTCACCAAAGACAACGGGTGCTTTGACTCCATTGTTGCGTACAATCTTGTAGGCATTTTGCGTCCAGTTGACCACAGCAGAAGCCTCCAGAGCCGTCATCTTAGGCTCGTTAACTAGTCCATAAAAGGCAATCAGGTTCTTGTACCGGTCCTGAGCAAAGAACTGAGATAGTCTGTCGTGGATGTCGAGAGAGCGTTGGGCGTTGACTTGGCCATTGGTGCCATTAAGCCAGCCAATTGAGCCCTGTTTGCCGCTGTGATTCCAGCCGTTTTGGCTGCCTGGAATACCATGTAGATCGAGATTGACACGGAGACCATACTTGCGTGCCCATTCCATACCACGGAGCAGATAGCGCCATGAAGTGCGGAACACATATTGGTCATCATCGTAAATCTCAACTGCCCAGTACGAGTATTGAATGCGTACATGGTCAAGCCCAGCATCTGCAATTGCTTTAAAGTCCGACTCAGTGATGAATGTGGCATAGTGTTTCTCTAGAGTGCTCTTTGCAGAGCCACCCAGCTTACCACAGAGTGTCCACTCGTCAATGACTCCGTTGGAAAGAGGGTAGGCAAACATAGAGGGTGTAATCCAGGGCTCCAGAGACAGCCAGCCACCAAGATTGACGCCGCGAACTGGGCGGGATGTGTAGCTGCCCCAGTCCTCGTCAAGGGCCGGGACCTTGCTGTTTGCTTGTGCCGAGTCGTCCCAGGTAGAATTGAGGCCAATAATGGGAAGTCCACCAACTGTGACATTAGTATAGGTCATGTTGAAGTCTGTGGTAGAGTACCATGACCAGGGATCCATATCAGTGTTGCGATCGGCAATGGGGACTTGATTTCGGCCGCCGGAGGAACTGGAAGAACCGGAAGAACCGCTTCCGCTGGATGAGTGGGAGCTTTTCTTCATCGAGACAGCAATAGCCACACTGATAATGATAAGGACAATTGTGCCAACAATTCCAATGATGACTGTTTAATGAACATGAGTTGCTGAGCTGATAGTATAAGAGAGCCACTGCACTTACTTAGTCGCTTCTTGGTGAAAAAGTCCTTATTCAGGCACCTTTGTCTCTTGCCCTTTTCTTTGTCCAAATAATACACCTTTTCATTGTGACTCCCAGGAAGCGAAGCACCGCCTCGAAGAAAGTCGTTTTCGTGGCCCTCTTCCATATATGCTCCGCTGGCCACTCTGCGCTTGACACCAGACCCTGGCTCCAGTGATCGACTGTTGCCAACATCTCCCATCAGCGGAGCCGCAGCATACCTGCCCTTTGACTTGGACCGCTCTTGTTCGCGACCCCCCGTCTTTCGGCTTGCGTTTTTGACTACTGGGATGGACGTCTCGCTATCAACAGCCGACGGCTCCCCCTGTCGCCTCTTGGACCGTGCTTTTCTCTGGGCGCGCTGCAGATCCTGCGCCGGCTCGTCCTCCGAGTCGGTATCCAGTGCAAGCGCAGCAGCGGGGCGCGACGTGCTGCGGATCCGTTCTTTCTCCTGGGCCGCACGCTGCCGTCGACGCTCCTGCTCACGCTTCACCCGTTCCAGAGTTGGATCGCGCGTGCGAGTTGGATTATGCGAGGTGCTCTTGGCACTGCTGCGCTCTCGAGTCCGGTCGCGCGTACGCTGGCGGGGTTCTCGTGTGTGGTCGCGGGTACGGGGTGGGTCTTGGTCTCGGCCCCGTGTTTCACGGGTCTTCTGGCGCTCTCGGCGGCGCTCCTGGCGCTCGCGCTCGTGTTCGCTGTCGCGCTCGGTGTCCGGGTCGGTGTCGCGGGGTCGGTGATATCGGCTGGCGTTGCGGCTGGATCGGAGGGCTTCGCGCTCGTTGTCGCTGCCCCGTTCGCGGTGGCGGCGCCCTTCATGGCCGGCCATTGTTGGAGGAATACGAGGTTGTCGATTTAATGAGAAAAAAAAAAGAAGGGAGAGAAAAATCAGAGGAAAAGAAATTAAAAATCAGGAAAAAAAAAAGCGGCTTCCTCCCCCCAGTCGGCCGGACTTGCCCAATTTATCCTTAACGAAGCTTCAATAATAAAGCAAAACGCAAGATATCTTGACAAGGAGAATTCGGGGAAGAAATCGCCCAAGCTCCAAGGAAAGAATGGCCTCCATGACGCCTTGTACGGTAAATCACTGCTGTGGACTTGAAATCACTGACAAGTTACCTCTCTGCCACGGACCCTCATCCATCCAACCAAGTGACCAGGCATGGCGCCCTCACCAGGGTAAGTTGCTTGCATATGCCAGATTGAGCCCTACAATTGACTGAGCGGCGGCAAAGAAGCTTGGAAGCTGAAGCGCGGCTCTTGGTTGGCACGGCAACCGCTAGCCGTTGGAGACTTTGCCAAGTTGGATTTATGCAGGGTTGTGCTGGCTCTTCAATTATGCACAATTATTTGTGCACGACATGCTGCACCGACTTGGAAGGTGCGTCGGCACAAGAATCTCACGAGGCCGCCACAAGCCGACATTTGTTTTTTTTTTTTCTTTTCTTTTTTCTTGGGTGCGCAAGAACTTAACCGGTTTGCGCAAAAAATATTATAATAAAAACTTGTTTAATTAGTCCGTCGTAACTTTTGTATTTCCCAATATTGTGACCTACCGTTTCATTCTTTCTCTATTTCTTTTAGCTTTAGCAAAACCCCCCCCCCCATCTTTAGGTTTAGACAATTCCATCGCCTTATACACACACAACCATGAAAGTGCCCAGGGTTCTTCTCAGCGCAAAGCGGTCTTCTACTACGCCGCTCCGTCGCGCATCTTCTGTAATATCTCAGCGTCTCTACTCATCACACCTGCCAAATGCCCGGCTCAACCTCCCCATCGACTACACTTCTACCCCCGTTCTTGCGCACCACGCCCAAACAGCTCTTGGCAACCCAGAACTGCCGAGTGAAGTGCGCAACGGACCCACGCAGCGCATGAATCTCTTCCAGGCAATCAACGATGCGCTGTCAACGGCTCTTTCTGAAGACGAGCGCGTCATGATTTTTGGTGAAGATGTGGCTTTCGGCGGTGTCTTCCGCTGCACTATGAAGCTTGCAGAGACCTTTGGCAGTGAGCGCGTATTTAACACACCTCTATGTGAGCAGGGAATCATGGGCTTCGCTATTGGTGTCGCAGCCGAGGGTATGCGGCCCGTTGCCGAGATTCAGTTCGCCGACTACGTGTACCCTGCCTTTGATCAGCTGGTCAACGAAGCCGCCAAGTTCCGATACAGAGACGGTGGATGTGGTCGGCACGTCGGCGGCTTGACGGTACGGATGCCGTGCGGTGGTGTTGGCCACGGAGCGCTGTACCACTCGCAGTCTCCTGAGGCGCTGTTCACTCACATTCCCGGGTTGAGAGTGGTGATGCCGCGGTCGCCGATCCAAGCCAAGGGTTTGCTGTTGAGCGCTATCCGCAGCAACGATCCGGTCGTGTTCATGGAGCCCAAGATCCTCTACCGCGCGGCAGTTGAGCAGGTCCCCATTGGCCCGTACACTCTGCCGCTGTCCAAGGCCGAGATTATGAGAGCAGGCAAGGACGTGACGATTGTGTCGTATGGCCAGCCTCTATACAACTGCTGGGCCGCCATTGAAAAGGCCGAGAAAGATCTGGGTATCACGGTGGAGCTTATTGATCTGAGAACAGTGTACCCGTGGGACAAGGAGACAGTCTTTGCCAGCGTTCAAAAGACGGGGCGCTGTATCGTGGTCCACGAGTCAATGGTCAACGCCGGCATTGGCGCCGAGGTTGCTGCGTCGATTCAGGAGGACGAAAAGACGTTTGTCAGAATGGAAGCGCCGGTGCAGAGAGTAGCAGGCTGGAGCATTCACACTGGCCTGATGTACGAAAAGTTCAACATGCCCGACGTTGCGAGTAAGTTACTACAATTCATTAATGCCCCATTTTGGAAGTGGACTGCGACTAACAAGCGACAGGAATATACGACAGCATCAAGAAAGCTGTGTCGGATTACTAAAGAACAGGGTTGGATTACTAAAGAACAGGGTCGGACTACCAAAGAACAGGGTCGGACTACCAAAGAACAGGGTCGGACTACTAAAGAACAGGATCGGATCACTAAAGAAGAACAGTGTAAGGGCCATGGAGACTTGGGGAAAAAAAGATGATTTAATTTACCTTACAATTCGTCGTCGTGTGTGTCGCTAGTTGCCAAGTGCGGTGAAGTTTATAAGTCACCGAGTAACAGTGATAGATGTGTACATCTAGACCCATAATAAATGCGTGTGGATCTAAGTACTGTGTTATTGTATGACTTTAGGCTAGGCCACGCTGTGGGCCCCCAACTGCCCCGCCTCCACTCCTGAACCTTGAACTGTGGATGGATCAGAAGCTCCCAGCCAAACCCACGGGTTAACGATCGATCCAATCCAATCCAGGAGGCCCGACCGACCCTTTAGAGAAAGCTCTACAGCCATTTTTATTTCTTGCTATTTTGACTACTATCTTCCCCGTGATTTTTTTTTGGCCCCATCAATTGATATCGCAACCCACAATGGCGTCGCCTCTACAGATTGTGTCCGACTTTGTCGAAGGAGCTCCCCCCGGTGAGGTAAGTCGTGCTTTTTCTCTCCTCCCAAATAGCTCCCCCAAGCTGCAGCTTTACAGCCTCCTCGGAGAGGCTGTGGCTGAGCCCCAAGACATTTGGGCTTGTAGCTGCGTCCGCAAGCTCCGCTCTGCGCAATGCGCCCGACGCCCTGAACTCTCGGCTAACAGTGCGCATAGCTCGCCGATGTTGTTGCAGGTTAGTGTGTACATTATGCGCCCGATCCGATTCTCTTTGACCTGCCGCCACCCAACGAACAGCCCGCTCACCAGAGCCGTCGCTCTATAGACATCAAGGCCATTACCCAGGGCACACCCAACATTGTCGCACAGCTTGGCCCGGCTTTCCAAAAGTACAACGAAGACCAGTTCACTGCTGTGAAGCTGCCTGGCGGTAGCCAACCCGTAAGCGGCTCCCTTATGTGCCCCTGCCGTCGCATGCGCCAACTGCTAATGCGACGGAACTTGGCCCCGGTAAACCCTAACCGCTGTATAGGTCGTTATCAGCGCGCACAACTCACTGGAGGATGGCCGCTACTTTGACGTCGAGAACTCGGTCAGCTTCGAATTTGACCACGCTAAGCAGCAGGCGAGCAACGTTCAGAGCCATGTGATTGACTCCGAGAACATCGACTTGATGTAAGACACCCTGGCTATACTCGAAGCGCGCTGCCCAAGCTAACACCAAACAGCAAGTCGGCCATTAAGAGCCTGAGCACCTACGTCAACGAGCACTTTGCCAACGCCGCGTTTGGTGTGTACCCTACCGAAGAGGACTCCAAGGTTGCCATCATCATCGTGGCTAGCAAGTACAGCCCCAACAACTTCTGGTATGCTCCCCAAGCTCGCTTGATAGGATATAGATGCTAACCCCACGCAGGAGCGGCCGCTGGAGATCCATCTACCTGTACGAGCCTTCCACCAACACCCTCGAGGGCTCAATCAAGGTCGACGTGCACTACTACGAAGACGGCAACGTGCGCCTACTGACCAACAAGTCGGTTACTGGCATCACCGTGGTGTCAGGCACGGGCGCCGGTGTCGCCAAGGAGATTTCCAATGCCGAGAAGAAGTACCAGGAGGAGCTGAGCCGCGGGTTCACCGGCCTCAGCGAGGGCGCTTTCAAGGGTCTGCGTAGACAGCTGCCTGTTACCCGGCAAAAGATTGAGTGGGACAAGGTTAGCAGCTACCGGTTAGGCCAGGATATTGGCGGCGGTCCGGCGAGGAGATAAACGTGGACGCAATGCGTGCGCGTTGATTTTTATTTTATTTTCAGGTTAGTTGAAGGGGCTTTGGCGGTGACAGAGCATGTGTGATGAACTGATACTCAATATCGAGCAACTGCATTTTGGTTTTCTTTCTTTCTTCTTTCTTTGGTTGTTCCTTTTTCTCTTTTTGTTTTTGTTCGTTGCCTGGGAAATTTGGATGGGGTTTGCATGTGATAAAATAGAGTGTTGCAGCACATACCCCTACCACTAAAACGCGTACTCTGGGTCAGCCCCAAAGGTGTCCTTCTAGGCGTCGCGTAGCGCCCTCAACGTTCGCCATCAGTGGTACGGAGTACTACAGTGGACTAGGATCCTGGCTAACAGAGGTGGGTCTGAGTCCGTGCTTGTAGCCAATGGCAGGCCAAATCCAGGTCAATTGTTAAGCGATGATTGGCTTGCGTCGATTGACTACCGGTTGGGAAAAAGAACGAAGGAAGGGGTCCTGAAGCTTGGGGAAAGACAAAGATGTTAAAAAATGGTGGAAAGAAAAAAAAGACAGTACTCACTCTGTGCTGTGCACTCCGTACAGAGGCTCTGCGGCTGGACTTGTCACTTCCGTCAATCCTCGACAGAATTCTGTAAAAGTTCGGGTGTCGCGATTTTTGCCACCATTTCGGTTTCTCCTAGGCTAAAAACTCCAAAGAATTTAGAAGAAAAAAAAATGTTTCGTTTGGTGAGCAACTTGAACCGTGCTTGCATTGGCATGTTTCCTGGCTTATCTCCAAGGCGTGATATCAAAAGGTTAAATAAATGGGCTTCTCAACAAGATTTTAGCTAGAATTTTTCGGCAATGTGAGCTGGGTTTTGTTTTATACAGGTGTAAGATGCCAGAACAAGACGTGTTAAAATAATTGAGCTACTTAGAGCAAGGACAGAAATTGCCAGATTGTCTCGATGTTGATATCGATAGGCGTTTTCTCCTTTGGAGAATGAAAGGCTAGTTCCCAACCAAAAGCACGAACGTGGATTGTGAAGGCGTACAAAGTACACTATGTCAGACCCATGGGAGCATGGGAAGAGGGGGGGGGGGCGTGAGCTCCAGAAGGGGCGTGGCAAGCCCTGATAGAGGCCACAGAGTTGAGGAGGCCACAGAGTTGATTTGAAAATAGACCCAAGGGCTAAGGAGGTCCACACCAGAGTTGCTGTGATTGTGTCTGCTGACAAGCAGACCCCTTGTAAGATTAGTCTTCCTGTTTTCTCCTTTTCTTCCTCTCATGGGAAATTCTTAATACAGATGTAAAGCGAGAGTTTAATAGAAAGAGTCCCCATACAGCAACCTATGTTTCAGAGATGAATTGTAGATACAATGTTGAAATGTCCGATTATACTCTTACACTCAAAGTAATTCATCACTTACCTCTTCATTCTGTATAAATGATAAGTATTGCGCACAAGTCCTTTTAATAGATGGAATTTTCCCTATGCCTCCACTTACAGCGTAGTTTAGCTATGATATTCTCCATTGGGTCGAATAAGATAAACCCGCCTTATCTTATCTATCCCTAAGTAATGTGAAGCGGAAGCTTAACAGAAAGAGCCCCCGCACAGTAACCTACGTTTCGGAGATAAATTGTAGATGCAATGTTGAAATGTTAGGTTGTACTCTTATACTCAAAGTGATTCATCAATTACTTCACTGTATAGAAATGATAAGTATTGTGCACAAGTCCTTTTAATTGATGGAATTTTCCCTATGCCTCCACTTACAAGGTAGTAGTTTAGCCATGACATTTTCCAATTGGTTGGGAATACGTGCCTTATTACAGATTGGGTCTGATAAGATAAATTAGCCTTATCTTATCCATTAGTACTAGGTAACCCTTGGGTTACCGACTCATGCGATTGCAGTGGCAGCGCCACTGCAGACGCGACTAAGAGTGTGGTTCTATACGGAGTAGTAGTACTAGTACTTAAGTTTGGCTTACCAAAATTATAGCTGTGACAGAAGCCTTTACCAAAGCCCGGTCGACATCTGTCTCCCTGCCCACTAAACAAAAAAAAACTCCACTATCCATTCGGGCCAATCCCGATGGCTTTTTAACAGCGTTCTTTTGGTTGGCTCCTTTCATAATCTTGTCCTCCCCTTCCTTTTTTTCCGTTCTTCTCTTTTATTTTTTTTCCTTCTTTCTTTCTTCTTTTTTTTTTTTTCTTTCCTTCGCTTCGCCAACCGCATCCAGCTTCCATAACACCGGGCTCGCTCTCACTTTTTCTTTTCTTTTCCTCTTCCTTCTCAGCCGACGAAAAAAAAATCGAATCAGCCCAACATGTCTGTTTCCGAGGTTACCTACCAGGACGTTGCCGAGCACAACACCAAGAACGACCTGTGGATGGTCATTGACGGCAAGGTCTATGACTGCACCAAGTTTGTTGACGAGCACCCGTAAGTTTTCTTTCTCTCTTGCTCCCGTGGCGGGTATTTAGGAGCGCTATGAGTTTGGCGCCAAAAGTGGAGGCATGCGCCGTTTATAGCGTCTTTGCTATACGTGTCTTGATCTTGCAAACTAACAGCTCTTTGCGCTCGTACAGTGGTGGCGAGGAGGTTCTTCTGGATGTCGGTGGTCAGGATGCCACCGAGGCTTTCGACGATGTGGGCCACAGTGACGAGGCCCGCGAGTCTCTGGACGTCATGCTGGTCGGCACTCTGAAGCGCCTGGTAAGTACCGGATATATACACCAATTGTTACGTGCGTTTATGCTAACCTAGCCGCCTTGGTAGCCTGGTGACTCTGGCCCGAAGAAGTCGTCCGCCTCGACCTCGGGCTCGTCGTCCGACCCCAGCATGGGCGTTGGCATGTACCTCTTCATGTTGGTTTTCGGTGCCGCCGCCTACTTCGCCTACAACTACCTGGAGGCCCAGAAGGCCCAGGTTGAGGCGTAAACGAGATCAAAATCAAAATCGACATATATGCCATCTGCGCAGCGGCTCTTCACGACTTTATTCCACCGAATCGGCTTGAGATAAACGATAAACGGAGAGGGATACACACATACCCAATTTTTTGTTCTTTTTGATTTTGCTACTATCGGCTCAGGGTTCTTCTTTTGTTCATTTTCTACCTTGTTTGCATTTATTCTCTGCCTATAGACCTCTTTTTTTGATACTATCTTTTATTTTCGGCCACATTTCTTTTTCTTCTCGGACACGGCTTTTTATTTATATGGAAGAATATATCTGGAACAACCTGCAGACCGAAATTTTCAGGCCCCAGGGCCTGTAAACTTATACTCAAGCAAAGGCGCTTATTTATATGCCGTGACATGTGATGTTGTGGTGGAAAGGTTCTCATCCGAATCGTACATATATCAGGATGACGAGCGATATCTGTCTGCACCTATGTCGTTATCGTGACAGCTTACCTGTGCATTGCATTCGCTTTTACCCCAATAAGTAGCGCAACAAAAGCTGTTCACAGTTCAGCTGCATTGATTCCTGGAGGGCTTATGCTTGTAATTGATTTAAGTGAATCTCGGAAAAGATGATCCATTTCCATATCTCTTCTTATTCGTGTTCGCTTTGGCAGGTAGAAACTTCCCTCGACATGTGAAGGCCTATGGGCTTGTATCGGTAGCGACAAGGGTTGTTCGACGCCACATCTCATGTACTTCAGCCACACTAGTGTCACGTGCTACCAAGCTTACTTGATGGCGCAAACAGTCTATCCAGCATATTGCGACAAGGCAAACCCGCCTTTGTCTTTTTTTGTTCGATCGATTACATCCACCAACACTGGCTGATTGGCGCCGAATCCACCACAAATCATCATAATCGGCATCTGCGCGATCACCAGTGTCTCTCACCGTATCGTATTTTCATCTGCGGTTCTTTTCATCTTAATTTTTCATCTGTTTCTCGTCCTATTGCCTTTGCGCCTGCACAAGTTGCCGTTCAGTTCACGCCATCAATTGCGCCGCTTCCGCATTGCGCCTACGTCACGTTCCATCTCGACCAACATTGTCCTTTTCTGTGATTGATTAAATCCGTCTCGAATCGCATATACATCTGTTACAATGGGTCCTACCTATGTTCCTCGCAAGAGCAATCTTGGCGCCAGTGCCATTGAGGCTGCGTCGAAGATCTCCAAGTCTTCATCGCTTAAGAATCTTGGGGTTAGGGCCGTGTCGCCAGCGCTGTCGACAACATCAAATGCTAGCAAAGCAGATGCGTCGACGCCCAGCAAGCGGAAGCGCGATGCGCCTGGAACGGTGTACTCGCAGCCCGAGATCACTGGCTTTGGCAATGACCTGATGACGCAGATGACTTTTGCCGTCGAGTTCCTCAAGGGCAAGGATGGAAAGCTGCCGGTCCAGGATATCCTTGACTATCTCTCCCTGACGCGCTTTAACGAGGAGCATCAGAAGGAGCTTGTTGAGACGATGCGCCGTCACCCGCGCATCGACTTCTTCCCCGATCCGAAGCTCACCGAGCAGACGTGGAAGAGCGGCACATACGCTCACCGCCCGCTGATCCCGGGTGTCAAGAACAAGATCTCGCTGCTGCAGTACCTGCAGAAACGCACTGACGCACAAGGCGTCCAAGTGCGCGAGCTCAAGGACGGCTGGCCTGACTGCGAGCCGGCGCTAGCCGAGCTCGAGAAGGAGCGCAAGATCTTGGTCTGCCGCACCAAGAAGGACAATATGCCGCGCCAGGTGTTTCTCGACGACTCGTCATTATTCCACCGCATTGACCCAGACTTTCAAAAGATGTGGCTGACAACGCCTATTCCCAAGGTCGACGAGCTGCCCCGTAAGCTCCTGGCGGTCGGTCAGCGGCCAACCAGCGATGACCCGTCGCAGATCAAGGCGGTAGCGCCCAAGGCCAAGGCTCCAAAGAAGCGCGCGGCGCGCAGAGTTGGCAAGGCGACAAACGAGCATATGGAAGCTCTGCTGCGCGAGAACGGCCATTTCCTGCCTGGTATGCCGGGAAGCAACAAGTAGTCGCACATGTGGCTATTTTCATCCATCTATATCGTATATTTCATTTCCTCTTGGGGCACTCTTTTTATGCTCTCTTCTTCTTTTTCTTTTTAAAAAAAAAAAACTATAGATTCCGGCGTTTATATATTTGCTCTCTTCGAAAAAGGTGGTTTTTCTTTGGTTTCTCTTTAGGGGTTCTTTTTGTCCCCCTGCATCTTTTTTTTTTTTTGCTAACTTTGCTTGTCTCGTTTCACGAACTGTTTTTATGGTATCATTCAAGGGATATCCTCGGTGTTGGGATAGGCTGTATTTTTTATATTATATGAAGTATTCTTTGATTTTGGTATTCAATGGCTTTGCGATGCGATACCACCAGTATCCAGTTATTGCCTTTAAGTTACCCTGATTCTCATATCAGGACCAGCTTTGCCTTTTATAAATATACCACATTGATCTCATCTAGTGTCTGAATTCTTTTATGGCCATTCGTCATCTCCGATTGTCTAATGAATGTTGAATGCATCATCAGGTCCTGCATGGCGATTAAGCCCCAAAATTCGGCCTACTGTCGATTCTCCCTCGCCGGCCACGATACGCTCAAACAATTGAAGAAACATTTCTGGTTCTTGGTAACCACCGACTTGGTACCGGTTCTGGAGAGTAAAAGACGGGATTGCTGAGATGTCGCCCTCCGTCCGGGCCCAATAAGCCGCACGATCAACACTCTTTCCCAACTCTTCGTCAGCCAGAAGCTGCTGCACAAACGCCACAGCATATCCATCGGCTCTCGTCTGCATGTCAACATCGCCATCATACTCGGAGCTAAACGACGGCGACGCCACGTCTTCAACGTAGTCTGGCAGGGCCTCTACAAGCCCGCTCTCTGCAGCCACGCGCGCCAGGAATTCAATGTCGGTGATGTCTTCGCCTTCCTGGAAGTGGCCGCGGAACAGCGTCGTGACGATGGCATCCTGGATGGCTTGTGGACTGCGCCAGGGCGAAGCGGACGGCGAGGCGGCCTCGGTGGCGGATGTGGGCGACGGTGGCGCAGAGGGGGGTGGCGGAACTCGTAGCGCGGCGGCGATGAGGATCTGGGCGGAGCGCGAGTTGCCGGTGGTGCCACTGAAGTCGAGATTAATTCCGGCCGATCGGGCGGCTGTCACGACGCGCAGCATGGTAGCTTCCTGGTTGGATCCCAGGCTGTATATGGTGCCTTTTCTGTAGCCTGGAGGACAAATGTCAGTGGGGGCGCATAAGAATAAAAACAGTGGAAGGGGGGCGGTATAACAGAAACAGAGAATAGTGGGCGTCCAACTTCGGGAGGGAGGTAGTGCAGAGTGGATATTCTAGGTCGTCTAGGTCGTCTAGGTCGTCTAGGTCGTCAAAGGTGGAGCTTACCATGAGGTCTCATTCTCGGAATAAGATAAAACGGGCGATAGGTAACCTCTACAGCAACATGTGGCCACGAGTGGGAAAACTGGGCAATGGCCATTGTCAAATTGCGCTTGCCGATATAGCAGTAAGGGCACAGCAAATCGGCATATACGTCAATAGTGATTTTCATGGTCGCGTTCTCTTTTATGGTGTGCCTTTGTACCAAAAGGTTATGCCGTGTCATATGCCTCCAAAAAGGACGGTAGTACTTATGTTGAAGAGTATAGAAAAGCCGGATACCAGAGAGAAGAATCAGAGGAATGTGAAAAGTCTGGGGTAGAGAAAAGACGAGTGAGTGGAAATGACGAGAGAACAAGAAAAAAGCTAGTATCGGGGATTCAGGCTGGCTGAGTGTATCTTTATGTCCGCAGAAGCTATACGGGAAGCTTAGAAAAAGAAAAAAAAAAGAAAAAAAAAAGAAAAAAAAAAGAAAAAAAAAGAAAGCACAGAAAGATGTGTTGTGTAATCCCAGAAACAAAGAAAAGAGCTAGAAAGAAGAAAAAGCGATCAAAGATGGTGAGACCAATGACAGCTTGCGAAAGTTAAATACTACCAGCACAAAGGAGGACTGGAGAAAAGAAAGCTTAGTGGAGCGGCGGATTTGGGTCAAGGAAGATCCAGCGAGCTGAGAAGAAGGGGATAGTGAGGGAAGAGATGAGAAGGGGATAGTGAGGGAAGAGATGAGAAGGGGATAGTGAGGGAAGAGATGAGAAGGGGATAGTGAGGGAAGACAAGGGAAGGAGATAGCAAGAAAAGAAAAGGAAAGAAGAAAAGAAGGACTGCTAATTCCACAGACACTTATATAGCTGGTGGGAAACCAACAAGTAGAGAATAACTCAAGGGAGAGAAGCAAAGGAGCAATCAGCAGTGAGTAAACATCGCGAGGAAAACGGACAAGGCCAAGAGCTGACAAACACAGCCTTGTTTCCCAACTTTGTTCTTTCTTCCAGCAAAACTCTCTTCTTGAGAGGCGTCACCTCGCCCTCGCCTCCTTTGCAAAATTATACAGTTACAGCGAAGAAAGTGCAGCGGGAAGAACAAGGCCCGACTAGGAAACCGGCAGATCCAGTTAGCTGGATCGTTAAGTAATCATTAAAAAAAAAAAAGAGCTCTATCAGTTTGTTCCCGTTCCCAGCCCTGCGTTCCTCAAACGACGACACCCTAAAAAAGGATGAGACAGAGGCGCATCAAGGCCCAGGGAGGAAGCCAAAGGAGGAAAACTTTAACCTAGACAACCTCTTTGACGATCGATGATGAGAAAACATTAATTGCAGGGTACGAAAAACACGGTGTCGAGATAGGGATCTAGACTTGTGTAATATGCAGAAGTATCCAAGTCACGGCGGACTGGTTAGTCAACGGGACGGTAGTATTAGTAGTCAACGGGACGGTAGTATTAGTAGTCAACGGGGCGGTAGTATTAGTAGTCAACGGGACGGTAGTATTAGTAGTCAACGGGACGGTAGTATTAGTAGTCAACGGGACGGTAGTATTAGTAGTCAACGGGGCGGTAGTATTAGTAGTCAATTATACTTGACTTGCTACCATCATGACCGGTCCAACAAGCAAGTTTTTATTACTCGACAAGATCAAATGAATAACTAATCACGTCCTTAGCCGAAGCTCATGGCCAGCCATTTCGGACGAAGCTCTACAGGGTGTTGCAAAAAAATAAAAAACAAATAAAAGAAAACAAATAAAATAAATAAATAAAATAAAAAGAAAAAGGCCGTCTGCTAAATCCAAGTTGGGATTGTTGCTTATAGAAATCCCCCAATAGGCCCCACTTTTCGGAGAGGTTCACTAATCACCCAGCAACGTATCACTAATACTAATGATTTTCAGGCCCATGAATTAATAGAGTAGCGGAAAACCCTGACAACGAAGCATGGCGGAAGAGGCGGTGGTTGATGCGTTACTTATTCGTATGTGCAAACCGGGCCTGGCCGGCAGAAATAGTAATCAGCTTCCGGGTCTTTGTTTTCTTTGCCTCTTTGGTTTTTTTTTTTCTTTTTCTCCCTTCTGTTTTGATAGTCCGCTCAAGTTCTGCCCGCCATAAAAATGCGACGAAAACAGCCCTGCAGAAACACAATCATTCAGCTCTTCAGCCACATTAATTGTTGCAGTTTTTGTTATAACTGTTTGGTTGGCTAATATAACAGCAAGACAGGGTTTTCTGTACTCCGTACTCACATTGACTAGCTTCATTGATTTGATTTTACTGTTTGGACTTGATTACTCAACTACAGCGGATGGTGGCTAAATTCTGCCGCTTGCGCTAGCAGACCATGTCATTTACGCGGCTTGCGTTACAATGATAAGTAATCAATAATCACGATATGCATTTTTTTCGGATTCTTTGACGCAACTTGGAATATATATGTACAGTAATTGAAATATTCAAAAGCTTGCAATGAGCAAACTATGGGAGTCTATAATATGGAAACAAGAAATAAACAATAATAAAACGAGAATGAAGCAGGGAAAATAGGGAAATAAGGTGATGTAATGTAATAGTGGAAGAAGTGATATCATAAGCCGCTCCCAAAGCCCGACTAGAAAACCAACAAATGGCAAGAAATGGAATGAAAAAAAAAGAGAAAAAGAAAGCAAGCGAATGACAAGAATGAGTAAAAAGCAGAGAAACTCCGGTCCGATGGATAATGAAGAAAAGAAAAAAAAGAAAAAGTAAAGAAAAAAAAAAGGAAGATGAAATATAATGACGTCGTTATCGGCTATAGCCGACGTATGGATGAAATAAAATAGGTCGTCGGGGAAGCGAGAGCAACGAAATACAGCAGAATGACACAAAGCGATTGCAATTGGGGGGGGGGTATCGAGGAGATGGAGGAAGGGAGATTTTTGACTTGTGTCTCTGCTTGCCTTGTGCAGCAAAAACTGACGAGGTGAGAGAAAGTAAGGATGAAGGAAGACAAAACCATAAAGACAGGAAACAAAAGAAGAAGAAAGAAAGAAAAGAAAAGGAAAACAAGGCAACAGCGCACAAGCTGTCTACTTCTCGCACACAAAGCACATCCGCATTAATTGCGCCACCGTGGTAACAGTGTCTCCTAAGACAACGGCACCAGACCGGCCTCGCCATTGTGCGTGCGGCGCATGGTGGCACCAGCATTAAAGTATAGCTGGTTGGCGTACGAATCCGGCTCGGGGTACACAAAGCCGACGCTGCTGTGCGGCGAGTTGGGCCCGCTGCTGACACCCACGTTCTGCGACGACTGCCAGCTGACATGGCTGACGTGCGGGCTGCCCACCACGCTGCCGGGCGCAGACTGCGGCGCCTGCTCCAGGTTGGGCTCCAGCGTCGACGGCGGCGGCCCGTAGCTGGTAGGGTGCGACGTGGGCCGCAGAGGCGCGTACACGCCCGGCTGGCCGTTGAGGTCGCTGCGCATATGCGGCGGCATGGTGTTGTACTGGTTAAAGTCGACGGCGGCGGCGGCGGCAGCGGCAGCAGCGCGGCTGTCCATCTGCTGCTGCATACCAGGCGACATGCTCAGCGGGCGGTTGTTGGGCGAGGGGGTAGACACGGGCGAGCCGGTCTGCGACATGGGGTCAATGTCGGACGAGCGCGTCATCTTCATCACGTTGGGGCGCGACGCCAGCGCGGCGGCAGTAGCGGCGGCGGCTTCTTCAATCGTGCCGACGTGGTGGTTCTGGTGGCGCGTCAGGGTGGTGCGGCGGGTAAAGGTTTTTTGGCAGTTGGCGTAGGGGCACTTGTAGGGGCGGCGGCCCGAGTGCGTGCGGCGGTGGCGCGCCAGCGACGACGAGTCGGCAAAGAGCTTGCCGCAGTGCTCGCACATGTGCGGCTTCTCGCCAGTGTGCACGCGAGTGTGGACAGTCAGCGCCGAGCGCTGGATGAATTGCTTGCCGCAACCGGGATAGTCGCAGGCGTGGGGGCGGTGGCCAGAGTGGATGCGCTCTACATGAGAGAGGACAATTGTCAGTCGCAATGCTTTCAATCACCCGCAAGGAGAAATCAGAAATGGCTTACCGTGACGAGCAAGATCAGAGCGGCGCGCAAAGCCCTTGCCGCACGTCCGGCACGGGTGAGGCTTCGCCGGACCAGCAGACACGGCCTGCTGCTGAGGTTGTTGTTGTTGTTGTTGTTGTTGTTGTTGTTGTTGGTGGTGGTGCTGCTGCTGTTGCTGCTGCATGTGCACGCTCATACCCATGGACTGCTGCGGCACCTGGTGAGCCCAGGCAGGCATGCTATCGGTCTTGTATTCGGTCGAGTACTGCGGCGGCATGGAAGTGTGGCCCATGCCGGGCATCGGCAGACCGGCCATGGTCGGGTCGTGGCCCATAGTGTGCATGTTGGCGGGCGAGCCGTAGCCCATGGTCATCTCACCAGGGCGCGGCGAGTAGCGCGAGTGCATTGAGTGCATTGAGTGCACGGAGCCGTGCGGCGAGTTGGTGCGGTCAATCGGGTCGGGCAATCTGCCGAGCGACGACATTTGGTACTCGGCGGCAGAAACGGGCATGTGGTGAGCCATGGCGCGGGACGACACCAGATTCGTAATTCCCATGACTTCTGTGCGAATGGGAGATTGCATTTGAGAGCGGCGGGGCAGTCGAGAACGCGATGTGGGCGCTAAAAACAACAGGATTCAGTCAGCAAGTTTGACGTCTAAAAATTGGTACAACAGAGAAAGAAGAAGAAGAAGAAAAAGAATTTAGGGTCCACTCGGCGATGGTCGCGCAAGGCTGAAGAGATTTTTTTTTTCCTTCTTCTTGCCCTTCTTCTTTTGTCACAAGGCTGATTTGATTGCTTGGGTAACTTACACCCAACTGTCTTGTGGCAGACGGCAGGCACTGAAAATTCTATACAGGGCAAGAAGCCAACAGCAGAAAATTTTTCAAGATGCAATTTGCACACACAAAAAATAAGTATTATGGAATGGAAAATGCACTGTAGGAAAATGCAACAACCAAATACCAAACACCTCTAAGTCAATAGAGACTATCTCGTTGTTAGCTTCGCAGTAGAGTGAAGAGAAGCACACAAACAAGACGTACCAAAAGCAATTGCTGGTCTGGGCTTTGGATTGGCTCTGGCTGAAGAAGAAAAGCTCAAAAAGGTCTGGGCTGGGCCAAAGAAGATGTAGACAAAAAGGCGGGATGTCGGGGTATTTTTATGTCGAGAGGAAGAGAGTGCAGTGTAATGCAGAAGCGAAGAGTAGAAGAAGAGGGTGAATGGATAATGATGAGCTAAGATAATGACGAGAACAAGAGAAGCAAGAAGTCCAATGGAGAGGGGCCATGGCTTGTATTATACTACTTAGCAAAGAACGAACCGGTACGGTGGTCTGTCACTTTCAAGCAGACAAGCAATTGAAGCAGGCAATGCCCGCTAGAAGACCGAGACGGGCAGTAGCAGTAGAGAGGGAGCAAGAAGAAGAAGGTCGACCGACCGACCGGGGGAGGGGTGTTTTCAGATAATCATAGCAAGATGTCACAGGCAGGGGTTGTGCTTCACGCCACTACCCTGCTGCTTCATGAGGTGTGCATTTTCCATGGGGGGGTGTATAGTGAATGAGGAGGGGGTGGGAAAGAAGAAGGACAAGCACGGGCTCCAAGAAATAGAAGAAGAAAAAAAAAAAGGGAAAAGAAAAAGGGAAAAGAAAAAAAAAAAAAAAAAAAGAGGACGTTAATGTGATTATGGGCATTTGTCTAACGAGGAAGAGGCAGGTCGAGCGAAAGATGGCGGGAAAGCAATGTGATGGAGAAAGGAAGTTGGCAAAAGAAGAAGTCGGGAGAAAAGGCTGAGAGGAAGAAAGCAGGCAAGCTGGTGGGTTAGGCCAAACCGGAAAAGAAGCGAACAAGAAGAACACAAGACAAAGCAATGGAGCAACAAAGCTCAGTCAGCCCGAACTGCGTCACTCAAGATGGCGCGCATTTGACCAGAGCTTCTACTACGTACATACATACTTACTTACCACTTATCGGCACTCACGAACAGGGGCTGGTTTCCCCCTTGCCTTAGCCTGGTTTCTTTCACGCTGTAAGTTGCCAACTAACGTATGGCAACCCTGGCGATACTGAGCAGGGCAAGAAGTCAAGTTTGTCTATGGCTTCCCAAGAAGACTGAACAAAGGGACTAAGCAAGCCTTTGTTTACAGCGACTTAACTATGAGGACGTTGCCACTGCATCCCTCGAAGATGGCAAACAAAGAAAAAATAAAGCAAGCAGCAGTAGCTTCGAGAGCAGAAGCTTGTTTGTTTTTTGTTTTTGTTTTTTTACACTAAAAAAAAATCCAACCCGGCTACATGCTTTTTGTCTTGCATTTCTCATAGTCTCTCTGCACCAATCCGTGGTGCCCCCTTGTCAGCCTGACTCTGATTTTCTTGAAAAGATGAAGCAGGAATATTCTCAAATGGGGGTCTTTGTTCTTCTTTTGTTAGCAAGACGCAATTGGCCGGCCAGGCCAGGCCATTGTTTTCTTTTTTTTGTTATTCGTATTGTGGGATTTTATGCGGTGGGCATGAATTGGAAATGCAAGCCAAAACGAGACCATAAAAATAAAAATAAAAGTAAAAGTAAAAATAAAAATAAAAATAAAAATAAAAATAAAAATAAAAATAAAAATAAAAAAAATAAAAAGCAATCTTGGCTGTATTCCGCATCATCGCCTAGCTTCTAAGAGCGGTTTTTCGGTTTTTCATTTTGCTTCATCGTGCTTTTGTTGTTCTCGCCCTCTACGGAAACACGTACATGGCTAATTCCTCTGAATTTTCGTCAGATGTTTGTATACTTTTTGTATAAGTAATACTTACTCTTGTCTCCCCATAACTTCCGGGTTCCATGAGAGTAATGAACAAAAAAAAAATACTTACTCTTGAACGTGCCCCTGTCCACCACTATTCATCTCGTTTGTACTATAGAGTCTAGACCTTCAGCAAAAGATCTTGGTGGGCCACCTGGGTTCTATCTTTATCCCAGCTCCTTTCTAGTCTTCAGGGTCGCACGGCGTACTCGCACATTGAATCCAACGTACTACACACTCTACATAATACTACTGCAAACCGTAGCCTCAAGTACCACGGTAACGCAACACAGAAAAGAAAAAAGAAAAAAAAAGCACAGCCGGACCGTTCGTTTCTAAGCACGCGCCGGACGCACGGCGACACGATGAACAATAGAAGATGAAGACAAAGAAAAAAGAAACCTCTGGCACTGACCGACTGTCAAACATAGACGCCTCGTCCTCATGCGGGCCATATCAGACCATGCCGTGGCATCTGCCCACACGGCAAAAAAAAAAAAAAAAAAAAAAAAAAAAAAAAAAAAAAAAAAAAAAAAAAAAAAAAAAAAAAAAAGAAAAAAGAAAAAAAAAAGAAAAGAAAAAAAAGAGCCGGCCCCCAAACGGACCGGGCGGGCGATCTTCTCTTCTGGTAGTATTCGCGTGTAAATTAGCACACTTGGAATGGTCGTGTATAACTTGGAGTTGGTAGCGGGGCTATCACACCAACATACAACACTAAGCTGCACAAACGAAAACGCCGGATGCTTGAGAAACTCTCGCTTGACCCCTGCTTATGTCTCGTCTTGCATATATTCTTTCGGTGTAGATGCAAGTTGATTTCCCACTTACAACTCGCCTTTTATCATTCCTAGTAGTACTACTTCACAATTTATTCCGCTTGTTCAATAAAACGGCTCGTCCGGCTTCGTCTGGTTCCTCCGCTCTTCTATAAACGACGGATATCCAATATTAAGCTTCACTAGTCGTTTTTTTAATGTGCCAAAAAGCCCTGTAGCATGAAATGCCAAATTCGCAAGAGTCAGGATATTTCTTTTTTTTTTCTTACCCCAGAACGCCCAGTCCGTCTGGTGTATTTTTAGTGTCTTGCCTAGCAAAAAAAAAAAATATAACCAGGTAAAAAGAAAGGGCGGTCCGAGCACCAGCCAAACTGAACAGCAATTGCAAGAAATACTAACAATACAGACAAACCCTAGTCTATTCTGAAGCTGGAAACCTATCCTGCTCAAAGGTCTGAGAACATAGTTGTGAATCAAAATCGTGCAAAGGGCTAGACAGCTGTCTCTCAGTCTGGAAGACAACATCTTGTCAGAAGACCTTGCAAGTGTGTCTGTCCTGTCTCTGTTAGACCAGAAAGTCTCTCCGCTAGACGCCTGTTGATAACGCCCCTCCCCTATTGGTAAGAACTTTTTTTGTTCTTTTCTTTTTTAGGTACGGTAATATCGTCATGGAGACGCCCTTTTACTTCGGAGGTTTTTTTTTTTTCTTTTCTTTTTTTTTTCGCGGTGATGAGGGCTCTAAAGACCCTTGAGCTCTTTTGGCGACACTTTGGCTGTGGGGTTAGTTAGTCCTGGTCTTAAGAAAAATCGTGATGGTTTAGAGAATCCCTGGAGCTCGCTGTCAGAAATGTGAAGTAAAGTGACAGAAGACAACAGATACAGTCCGTACACACCGTGCATTTCATTTTAAATACTGTTCTAGGAGTCGCCGACAAAGACCAGAAAGCCACTTAGCCAAAACTGGAAGCAAGGAGCCCGTGCACATGCACAACTGAAAGGACAATCCCTTATAAGACGCAATAGAACACTTCTAGAAAGACGCTAGAAGGTAATAGTGGAGTCGTAAGCGGGGCAGCAGATAAGACGACTTTTGGGCACCAAAAAAGTGGAAAAAATGGCAGCATGTTGCTTTTTTCTCCCTACAAAACCTTCATTTCGCCAGAAAGCCGGCTTTAACCAGCTGTAAAAATAGCAGGATTAAGAACAGATGAAAAATGAGCTTGCTAATTTGCGCCTTTCCAGAACCAGGAGTACAAACTTTAAAAAGGCCATGGGAAATTAGATGCGGCGGTATTTGTTGATAAGTTGCGTCACAAGAAAAAAGATGGGATGGCACAAAAATGACGTCTTTGGAATCTAGGAAAAAGAAAACACAAAAGAATGTGGGCGCTAAAATGCCTGTGGTATGTGAGGGAAAATGAAATATAAAAAAAAAAAAGGACATGATAAAAAAAGAAAAACCCGCATGCAAGGGAGGAACAGAAGGGGGGGAAAAGCGCCCGCCGGTTATGCAAATTGGCTGCGTAGACGAACAAAAAAATCATCAAGAGGGAATGCGATGGAATGGTTCTGCAAGAGCGATACAGCTTTCTAGAAGACTAAGAAGGTAAGAAGGTGAACCAAGGGAACGTAAGAATGAGACTAGAAAGAAAAAGGCTGGGAGCTTGCTGTTGCAGTGCAGACAGACTGCAGACGACCATGGATGCAGCAGACGAATCAAGAAGGCGGTTGTGACTGGATAAGAGAGAGAGAGAGGTAATTCAGAGTTTTTGCCGTGTTGTTGCTTTAGTTCCTGACTCCGTATACTTACAGAGTTTACAGGTTAGAATGTGCCCAGTAATGTTTCTTTTATTTATTTTGCAGCTGTTGATCGTCTATGAACCTCATAATGTGACAACTGTCAAGAGACAATGATATCAAGTTTTGTGTTAATGCGGGCTAAGTTCTAGAACAAACCTCATTAGGGTTTATTAGATTCACTCAAGTTCATGGCTGTGCTTGAATTAAAGCTGCAGTCACTTTGAGACCTTGTTGTTTTTTTTTTTTTTTAGTTTAACCCAAATCTGTCGAGCCGGTTTTGTAGCGCAAGATCAGATCGAAACTATCTTGAACAAAGAGCGTACTGGACGCTAAGTGGTCCAGGCTTCTTTCTTGATGTTCGCCTTTTTTTTTATTAGTGCTGGATTAGAATTGATTTTGATGAAGTTTAAATGCATGGTCACAGCGCCTGGTTAAAGTGCTTAGTTGATGATGTTTTGCAAGTGAAGAACACAGCATCAATGAATAAAGAGAATTAGAATCAACTTTCTCAGTCGTTGTCTGCGGGATTTTAGAATGGGGAGAATTATGCAGGCGTCTTACCAAAGTCTTATGCAATACGTGGTGTTGCTTCATAGCGACACGACACCAGCCATTTTCTGCCGGGCCAAGCAGAAACTTCACCTAATTTCAAGTAGGCAATTCAACAGTAGGCAAATAAACCGTCCCGCAATACAAGGAAAAAGAGAAGAAGAAAAAATCACAGGAAACAAAAAGGCAGGAAGCAAAGACAATGGTCAAGCATGCACCATGCAGTTGCGGTTGCAGCGGCTGCGGCAGAAACTGCGGGACCAAGCTTCACCGTCTTTTATTCAAAGCGCTGTATAGATGCTACCGTATTGATACCTGCAGTAAAAGCAAAAGCCGTGGAGATGGAATGGGGTAGTAGAGAAGAAGTGGTGGAACAGAGCCCCTTCACAGTGCCTGTGCAGCTGCAGATATAGAACGAGGCCGTAGCTGGGCAAGAGGAAGAAGTAGAAGCCGCACTTGTAATTGCTGACGCATATAGCGTAGCCGTGCGTCTTTTTCTGCTTCTTTTTTCTACTTACATACAGAATAAACCACATCCGCATGGAACGGGGCTCAGACCGCCTCGGCTCTGCCAGGAAACCCTAGCATTTAAAAAAAGAATTCTCCGAACCAGACTTGTACCATGACAAGACAGCCAGACATGATCTTTTCATCCAAGCTAGTCTCAAACACTGCCATTGTCACTTTTGTCGCTTTGAACCTTGGCCACAAAAAAAAAACGGGCTGTGAAAAGTCTGCTGAAGCGGGAGAAGAAAGACCCTAAAAGCCCTGGCCGAGGGTTCCATTGGATCGCTTCAGGATTCCCGATGGCCGCGATCTTGCGCCCAGGGCTGTGAGGTTTTTTTTTTGGCAAGAAAAAGACAGATATTTATGTTGGTCACGGGGCGTGTTTAAGAGAAGAAGGGCAACTGTAAACAGCGGAAATAGAGAAAGAAAGGGAAAATGGGGCGGGAGACGCGTAGGTTAACGGACGTCTCCATTTTGCACGGCCCCGGAATCCGCGAGATGCGGGTGCTGCAGAAGGTGGTGCCATGTCATGTTCAATTTTTTTTTGTTTTCCATCGTTTTCCATTGTTTTTCCCTTGCGATTCAAGTTCATCGATGAACACAACGGCGACATGTGTATATATTTTCTACTACAAATGCGTCCGTATTTTTTAAAGGGAAATTTACGCAATGTTACTAGCAAGATGGCTCAGACAGTCTGCTGATACAACACCCCCTAGATGTCCCCCCCTGCTGCTGTCCCGGCCCCGCTCTGGGTTCCAAGAATATCCCAGAGACAAGGTCTTTGGATGGTTGCGAAATAGGCTGATGAGGGGGGGGGGGGACAACCAGGCCAAGTGTTCCCGCCGGCGTATCAGATTGACCCTGGTCTGGAGTCAGAGCAAAGCCAGAGCAAAAAGTTGGTAGAATAAAGGAATGACATGCTAGCTACCAGAAGAAACTTGCTAGGTACTTACGTCAGAATACAGCGTGCGAGGCGAGCCAAAGACAAAACAAGGTCGTGATGGATGATGAGAACGCAGGTTTGAGGGACGGAGGAAAAAAAAAAAAGAAAAAAAAGAAGGAAAAAAAAAAGACAAAAAGAAAATTTAGAAAAAAAGAGAGAGAAAGAGAGAGAGAGAGAAAAAAACCAAATAATCTTGCCATCAGTACTCATGTACACTTTGGTTGCCTGTAACACAATCTTCTATTTTCTATTACCTTGTTGGCCATTTTTCCTTTGGCTATCCCGTGCTTTTTCACTTTTTAGTGGGTGTATTGTTTTTGGTGCCGGAGCGCATTTTCGGGAGATGCAAGATATGGCACGGAATCATAATTAACATACAACATGAATGATATCCAGGGACGGAAACAAAATAAGACGGCGGGTGGTCGGGCCAGTTGGAGGGTTGAGAGTTGGTGTAGACTCTGGGGTGGCGATCACGACTCATAGCACATGTTGTTAACAGCACGCTTTGTAAACTGTGTCATGGATTAGCAACTAGAACTAGACGAATAGCTTTGAAGTTTTGTACTTGCATACTCAAGTACTTAAGTATGTCTGCATACCCCCCGGATCCGCTCATACAGTTGCCCTTGTCGCGCTTACGTCCTCTGACTCGCTTTGGCTGGCCTTGAGACACCTCGAAAAACAAGCCGATGAGATCGAGTTCACCACTTCAGTACACCACGCACAGAAGAGAAACAAATCAACAACGGCCAAGTGTTGCATCCCGCTTCCAACAACAACAACAAAAAATGTGGCAGACGAGACCCGGCGAACAGACGCCGTACAACTCCAGACAACAAAAAAGAAAGGGAAATCAAGATGTTGAGACGAAATTGTCCGACAGCGCTTGGTCGGCCGTCTGAATAGATTACGGATTTCGTGCAAGGAAAGGTCAAGAACTTTGTCTTGTTCTGAATAGAGTAGCAACTATTGAAGAACTAGCAGAAGAACGGACTTGCCGTTGGCCTGGCATAAAGCAAACTGCAGTGCATGGCATTGGCTTACACTTGTGCATGAGGCCACTGGCGTTGACGTTGTTCTGTACTGCTTCTAGAAGGACAAGTTAGTTCATCTCCAAGTTATCCCTTGCATCTTATCGACGCTGACAAGTGCTTTTTATGCAGCAGTTTTTTGTTACGTAGTAGACAAGGTAAAAGAGCCTGCATAAAGAGGCTGCATGTGTCTTTCACCAACCCAGGCCGGCCCTCTGACTTGATCTGCTGGCTGTTTTACTGCATCACAAGTCCAAGGTTGACGGGTTTCCGTCGATATTCAAAATCTGGTCTATTTTTGGCAGCGGATTAATAACGATTTCTCTTTCTCCATTTCTCAGATTCTTTTTTTTTTCTTTCTTTTTATTGTCTTTTGCGGAATTTTCCTCGTAACTGGACACCTTCTCAAGTCGGCTTGTTTTGCCGCAGTTTATGCGAACTCGTTCTGCGCCGCACACACTAACAATAGGGCGTGCGCATAAAACAATTTGAGGCGAAGACCGACGGCTGGCTTGCGTAGGGACTTTATTTTTATTTTTATTTTTTGTTTCTGTCCATTTACTACTACTACTACTAATACTACTACTACTACTACTAATACTACTACTACTACTACTAATACTAGTGGTGAATCATTCGAATAGAGACAGCAACTGCTGCCTTACACTGGCAGCTGACTTGCCCTCCTGTTTGGGCACATTGGTGACCACTTGTTTCCACGTCTTATGTGCCGTAGATAGTTTATGAAAACTAATCGATATAAAGACCGACGCTCGCCAGTGCATAAATACAGGCTTAGTCGACCGACAGTGTAGCGTGCTACCATATTAAAATCTACCGAAAGCCCTCTAACCATCACAGTATCAACCACAGACACCCTCCAAGGCCTTGACAGCAAGCAGTTTTACAGCCGCAGCTGAAGACCCCGACTAGATAAGTGCTTAACATCTAATCCTGTGGTGATGCTACGTGAGAGCTGAAATTGGGCTGCGACGGCTGTGTTCTGACGTCATAAGCACAAGGCCAGCCAAACACAGCGACCGAACCACAAGCGTCGACTGGCATCTCCCAACCACCATCATCAGCCTTGGAACCATAAACAGAACTTGCAGAAAGTACTTGTACTTTAAAGCAACTGCTGTCCGTAACAGCACCACTCTATACCCATTACGCCATCGTCACCTTCCAATGGACAATCACCGAGTGACACAACCCGGAGATACAGCCTGGCTCAGCCCCTCCAACTTGTCAGTCACAGTAGCACCTTCCCCATCGGCCGCCTTTCGCGATGTTTTCTCCTCACTGAAACAGCTTTAATCAAAATCGACAAGCGGAAAAGATCACTTAGTCTTCCAAGCGCCGTCATCGACCAGGTCCATATATCCGGGCAATACTCGATAAGCTGCCCATCATTACGGGGATTCAGGGAGCGTGTTACCAACCAACAGCGTCAAGACCACTCGGGAAATAGGGCTATTGGCTGATAGGAGATCGCCGGAACAGGCTACGCGGCTGCTCTGTGTAGTGCACATCTTCCAGGCTGGCCAACCTGCTATACGTGCGTTTTCTGGAGATGCTATTTAGCAGTAAACAGTATCTAGGCAAACAAGGCAAAACCACAGTGCAGAAAGTGGCCCTTTCGCTGTTTTCTCTGGCTATTGAAACATTTCCCTTAGGAGCACGTACACTATTGTACTTACTTACATCGCATCGCAACGAAACCCCCAAATCGAAGCCGTCTAGAACACCGCCAGACCGGGGAAATTGGCCGGGATATATCTCTTTCTGGTCTGTTCAGCTGGGGGGATATACCGAGGTGCAATATTGAATTTTTTTGTAGGTTAGATAGTGATGGAGTGTGGGCGGACAATAACAAAACTCCATCGTTGTGTTGAACCCTGGCTCGCCGCTAGGATCTTTCTGTGGTGGTGCGGATGCTGGACGCACAGCTGAAGCCCCAAGATGGCCTGTGAAGAAGAGAAAGGCAGGGGATCTATCTAGGACACCGCTCCAGCTCAATCTCGACCCGGACCGGCGTTTCTATTAGTACTAGTAGTAGTAGTTTTCTGTTTCCTTGGTGACCAGTATTTTGTGTATTACAGCAGATGTGTTATTAAATTTTGGCCTTTTATTCTCTGCCTCAAGGGTCTATCTAGAACAGGAAACCATTGCAGTGTAATCACTTAGCACTACTGTATTGATACACATAAGTAAGTAAGCGCCAAGTACATGGCCTGCTCGGCTTCAACGACATTACATCATGCCGGGCAATTTCACAGCTCAATAAACAAGTCTAGAAGACACTCGATATGAACCCTAGCAGAAAAAAAAGGGCAAAAGAAAAAGGCAGGCTAGAGTTGCCAGACCACCATGCGAGGCGGACTGTGCGCTGCAGGCTAACCCAAAGCAAAATATAGCAACCCTTTCAGTAGACAAAGGAAACAAGTACTAGTACTATAGCGTATAGGCCGGGTGTGCAGTCACTATCCCACCAGCCAAACCAAGTCGCTCTACACTTGTAGATTACATCAGGTACTGATGGGACTAACTTTCTCATATAAAACTCGATCGACTTGGAGCTCTACCGGTCCCGAGCACGCCGTGATTTTCTCTCCGACTCAGTGCGCCTGTGTTTTAGCAACTCCAGTGTAACATCGGTCCAACAACCATTTTTAATGCGCTTGCATAAACATAATGACAGCAGAAGAAGACAGAATAAAAAACAAAGAAGACCGTGGACATGCTAAACTTAAAACAGCCGGCCACGGGACGCAGAAACGTCCCAGCATCTGGTGGGCATACTGTTTCTTCTTCTTCTTCTTCTTCTTCTTCCTCCTTGTGTCTCGGGTATTCTTTCTAGGCGCTGCCCGTGCCAGTCCTTTCAGCAGCTCCCATCCGCCCGGACCCCGCAGATCTCGCAACTCTATAGCTTCCCATTTCCTCCTATTCTCCTTTCGCCGAGCAACATACAGCCGCGGACCAGCCCCCAAGAACCCGCCGGATACTTGAATTAAGCCAAGTGTCCATCCCGAGGTGGGTTACAACTTACCGCCGGGCCATGCTGTGGTCTTGTGGCGAATCTGTCAACTGCAGGTACCGCTCGCCCGGGAGTTTCTCCATTTTGTCTGCGCAGGCCCTTTTTCTCGTTTCCTGTTAACATGACATAAGCGGGGTACAAGAAAAGAAAACTTGAGCGGGCTACAAGACAAGACCATTTCTCAAAGGTTCCGCTGCTGCCCAAAGCGGCAAGTGGCCGGTTCGCTTTTGCGCCTGTTGTTTTTTTTTGTAGTACTAATAGTAGCACCACTTAGTCTTCCATCCCACTGTCTGTGTGTTTTTTTCTTGTCTTTTTGTTTCGTTGTTTCACCGGCCTTCCATTGTACCTTTTCTCTCTCGGCGTCTCTCGGCCCAACTTCTCTTGTGCGCAAGCTGAATTACCGGATCGCGCCTCCCCTCCGTGCACCGACCACTCTGGAGCTCCAGCGCCCCAAAGTTCTCTCTGTCCATCGTTTCCGTGCTGGCTGGTTTGTTTGCTTTACTGGTCGGGCTAGACGGCTTTTACAGGAAAAGAGCAGCGACTAAGTCCTTTTTTTTCTTTTGCATGTGCCAAGACTTAGGTGATGCTGCCGGCCGCTTCACCTGTTTAACGTAGGACTGGCTGTGCAGTGTAATTGAGAATAATACCTGACATTCAGAGGTGGGCTATACTATAAAAGTGACAAGGGATTAGTATCCAATGGCGTGAAAACTTTCAGAAACGCCGAAGACGTGAGAATAATATTCATGCCAAGAACTCAACCTGTAATTACTATGTGTAAACCGGTCGTTCTGACAGATTCCAAGAAGCAACGAATCTGATTTGGCTTTAGAAAAAAGAAAAAAAAAGAGTACCTTGTAGGTCAACTAAGTTAGCTTTACCGGATTTGTCAAAATCAGGAAGCCGGTACAGTAAACGAGACCTGGATGACTGGGCCAGAGCGTTGTTTTTTTTTTTTCTTTTTTTTTTCTTTTTCTTCTTTTTTTTTCTTTTTCTTCTTTTTTTTTCTTTTTCTTCTTTTTTTTTCTTTTTCTTCTTTTCTTTTCTCCATCGCCATTTCGCCTTTGTCAGAACGAAGCGAGACGGCAGGTAATACTACTACTACAAGTACTAAAGAAAAGAAAAGAAAAGAAAAAAAAAAGGGACACAAGCAGTGCGAATCGGGCTCGTCTAGAATCCGATTGGATTTATTGTTCATCAGCCGCGGCATATTGTGTGTATGGGCTCTTTTCTTCAATGGTCACAGAAGCAAAAGAAGAAAAAAAAGAGAAATAACATCTCGGACCCCAAATAGGCCCGTTCACTTATTTTGGGGGGCAGTCGGTTGGCAATTCTCCGCTAGCACATCGGAAATGGCTTGTTACTTTTTTGGGGGGCAGTCTGGCAATTCTCCGCTAGCACATCGGAAATGGCTTGTTACTTTATGGGGGGGGGGGCACGACCTGCTTATGCCAGACAACGCTCTATAGTATTAGATTTATATGGCAATTCAGTCATGTCTTTAATGTCTTTGTCTCTTGGATCTTGGTGTGGGTTTTAACGTCCTTCCGCCTTTGTACATATTACTTGTCAACCCTGCAGTGTGCCTGAAATCTGACAGGAACGGAAGCCTGGATTGTGTTAATGAGGCTGTTATTGCAATGATTCAATATCTACCCGTTGGACACTACTACTAGTTAGAAGCTATGCTGCGGTTGCTACTTCTTCAAGGTAGCAGTAGCAGTAGTATAGTATGCGATAGGCGAAACTGTATCGGGCTAGCCTAGCAGTGGAAGCACAAGAAGTAGCTGTACTAGTACTACTAGTACTTGTAATACTTGGTTCACATGTCTTAAATCTCTCGTGGCTATCAACCGCTATACCGAAACAGGAAAGATAAAAGAGAGAAATCTGCTTTACCCTGCTAGTCAAGCAGTCCTCAGGGTCTTTTTTTCTTTTTTTTCTTTTTTTCTTTTCTTTTTTTTTCTCTTTTTTTTTCTGCTTGGCCGGCCCTGGTCCTAGTCGTGTCCTGTTGGAAGTTTTCCATGCCCTAGTTCGTTCAGTTGGACAAGACAGATGTCTAGACCCATTAGCGAGACAGGAGGGTAGCCCGAACGCACGAATAAAGGATAAGGGCAATGGAGTGAAGAAGAGAAGAAAGAGAAAAAGGGTTCTAGCCAAAGAAAAAGGTTAGCGCGTGAAGATAGTGTCTATGACGGCATGATGGGCGGATTTTCTCTTCACTAGCGCTGTGGCCAACAACGGGAAACATGACACATTACTACTACGAGTAGTAGTAGTAGTAGTAGTAGTAGTAGTAGTAGTAGTACTACCACGCTTTTGTTCTTCCGGTCAAACTCTCTAACATGTCTGTAATAAACCCTCTAGCATGTCTGTAACCAACCCTGACGAAAACCCTCTAACCCTGACCAAAGCACGAGAATTAGGCCCTAAAATTCAATAAACAGCGAAACCAAAGCCCGGAGAACCGCGACTTCGGCATTGGCCGGGCTTTTCGATCTCTGTGCCTTGACTTTGTTCAGTGTGCCTTGTCTTGGTTCTCTGAGCCTTGTCTTCGTTCGCTAGCTTTTTCTTTTTCGCTCTTCGCCCTGACCGTAAGAACGGGATAGGCCCCTGCAAGAAAGAGAAAATTAAAAATATAAAAAAATTGGCCAGCAAAGTTTCCTATTCAGGACCTCGTTGAAGACTGGGAAGTAGGCCGCCGTGGAGAGAACGACAAGGGGGGCTTCTTCTCATACAAGATCAATCCTGGAATTAACATGTTACGTTAAGTTAGGATGCAGTGCCAAGGCTTTGGCTAGATCTTTTGCAAGTTAATATGGCCTATATTTCTTTTTTTCACCTACTTGAATAACTCATTATTCACTGTCTCCGGAAGCCGTCTGACTCGTTGTTCACGGTTCGCATAAAATTCTGAAACGACAGCACAAGCGAATTCGCCCAGGCTAACATGGAAAAGTATTCTATTTATTCCAAGTCCTTTCTAACCTTTTCGTAAAGGTAATCTCCTTGTGTTCAGGTGTGTTGCTATTTTTACAGCATCTCGCCAGTGTGCATGAAACTTTTACTGCTGTTTTTACATTCTGAATTCATGCAAAACAAACTCACTGGCGTTTTCCTTGTCTACACTCCTCTACGTCGCCCTATTAAGAACCACGTTTCTCCAATCAGATAAACGACAGAAAGCACTGATGCTTTGGTATAATGGTAGTAGATGGATATCCACTGGTGCTCGCAGACTTTGTCGTCTTGGCGCTGCTAATCTACTGGCTTATAGAGAGAAGACCCTATCGCGCTGTATTCCCGGCATATCAAAATCACTGCATTTTACGTCGCTCAGTAGCTCTATGTGGCAACTTGGCTTAAGCCGAAACAAAAACAGCCCACAGACGGCCCTATGTAAGTATGTAGCACATATTGGCACTTTCGACCTGCATGAGAGGTGCCTGGAAGGATTCCTGCTGCACCCACGGCGTTAGGGCCAAGTAGGCCCGCTATCTTGTGCGATTGTTGGTGCGGAGAAAGATGTGTGCTCCGACCAAGCGTGTGCAAATCAGAATAAATCCGCCATCTCGCTTGTTCAAGGAACTCCACGACACCAACAGCGTGGGAGAAGGAAGAAAACTGTAATCCGCCTTGATGGGCATTGTTACACCCGTTATCACAGGCTGTCATCTAAGAGAAAGAGAGAGAGAAAGAGAGAGAGAGAGAGAGAGAGAGAGAGATAGAGAGAGATAGAGATAGAGATAGAGGTAGAGAGAGAGAGAGGAAAAAGTGTGACGGATGGAAATGAGATGGTCATACTGAAAACGCCCGGGAATGGAAAAATACGGGAATCCAGTCCTGGAATGACATCCCACAGACAGTCTTTAACGACATTAAACCGGAATACAAAACAGCCAAGAGGGGAACAGCAAGCAAGCATTAGTATCAAAGAAGAAGGTCCGTACACTTTCTGAAATGATAGGCGGCAGAAAAGTGGAATTACAGCAGAACAAGAGACAACAACTTTAGAGCCTACGCCCGTCATGGGCAAATAAAAAAAACAAAAGTAGTAATGATACAGGATAGCGAAGGAAAGAAAAAAAAAAAGCTCATGATTCGTATGTCCAGTACCAAAAAAAAAAGGAGCCAGGACAATGACAAGTCTAGAACTCGCAGAGCAGAAACAACCAGGGGACAACCCAACAACAGCCTCTGAGAAAGTAGAAAATCACAATAGTTTCTGCAATGCCAAGACTTTGCAGCTGGCTCGTGAAGCCACCAGTGGCCAATGAACAGCACAGAAATCTATTTTCTCAGGGCAAGTAACGAAAAATGAGAAGAGAGAAAAAAGGGCGCCGCGCCATATATGGCAAGTCAGTAAAGCAAGGCAAGCAGAACACCGAAAAGGATGGGTGGACGGGCCAGCAACGGTACAAAGGACATAGAAATACCCATCACGGTAAAAGACGAGACACACCACCACCAGTAGACAAGAAAAAGCATGCGATGAGTAAAGGGAAGAAAGTGAAAGAATAGAAGCATAAGTTTTGCTTTCTCGTAATTGGAAAAAAAAAAAAAGACAGCACAAAAGAACACCCGGCTTGAACCCAGGAAGACCAGTCACACACCCCCGTGGCACGCACATGCCCTATCGGTCCTTATCGGCGCCGTTGTAGATGAGGCAAATGGAGAAGATACGGGACATTGGATATGCAGGATAGAGTCCAATCTGGCTAAATGGTCTCACACCATGGCAAAAGATAGACCCACCCGCCCAGAAAAACTCAGTCCCAACACCTATTCCATGATATTGGAGTCGGCAAACGGGTCATCTTCATCCTCATTATCCTCATCATGGGCTGCTGAATGCGCCTGCGCCGGCCGAGGTGGCATCGGGGGCGGCGGCTTGGACGCAGCAGACGGCCGCGGCGGCGGCGCACGAGGCGGCGAAGTAACAGCAGGCAGCGATGATGGCGCTTTGGGGCTGTTGAGCGAGAGCAAGCTCATGTCGGGAGGCGGCGGCGAAGTGGCACGAGGGGAAGTCGAGCCGCCTGTTTCATGGCTGCGCAGTTGGGCCACTGCCGAGGGTTAGCAAGGGACGTTGGAGTAGATATATGGCTGGGGAAAAAAAAAACATACTGCGGTACATGTGGGCCTGTTGTGCGAGATCGTCGTCCGAGTCGCTGTCGGCATCAATAGAGCGATCAAGCTGTTCAAACGTTATCAAGGCTGTGATGAGCTCATCGTTGGCATGCAAAAGACCACCAAGAAACTCTTCACCGGGAACATTGTGAATCTGATACAGTTAGCCAAAGTCAGCGTGACTACATCCCGGGAATACTTGCATATCTGAGCACCTGGCGACGCAATCTTTTGCACTCGTCAAAGCGATCAACGCACTCCTGGTTCTCGGAAATCTGCTGCGTCTCTCTGTTGACCATTTGCATGGCATTCAGCAGATTGGTCGCAGCCAAACTGGAATCGGCGATAGTCGACTTGATCCTGGGCCGCTCGATATTGAGGTTGAACGGAGCACGCTTTTGGCCCTTTTTCTTGGGCCGGTCTCGTTCCCTCTCCCGTTCACGCTCCTTTTCTCTCTCCTTTTCCTTTTCCTTTTCCTTCTTGCGCGAGGATGACCAGAATCCAGAAGACGGCCGGGTGTGGCTGAATGACTGCACAGTTCCAGTGGTATGGCCGTACGGAGTCTTTGCCGGTGAGCCAGATGGCCATTCATTGACACCGCTGGCAGACGGCTGGCTGCTGGCATTTGAAGGGCCAGCTTGCGACGTCTCGGTCTCGTTGTCCTCGTCGTCATCAAATGGATTCTCTGATTCGCGGACAGCCTTGGAGGCATCGCGCGTCACCGCGACTTTGCGTCTGGGGAGTTGCTACTCGCAAGTTAGACAACTAGATATTCATGATACACACACACACACACAATCTAAGACTTACATTAACGAGCGTGGCGATTCCGTACATCCCTGTGACGTTCTTGTACTGGCCCCAGCTGCGGAACAGCTCGTCGCACTTTTTCCGCACTTCGGCATCTGAAAGAGACGCCGTGCCGCAGACTCTCAGTCGCTCCAGTAGAGCTTCGTTAGCAAACGACCGCTGGAAACGCGGGCCGGCGTTTTGAATCAAGCCATCGAGAATGACGAGCGCTCTCAGCTGGCGATGCACATTTCCGTACTTGAGCTTCTTACGAATGGCTCGCGCTGCTTCCTCGGGGCCGGTTTGCTGGATAGAGACGAGCTCTACAATATCGGGAATACAGCTGAGATCATCCACGGCAAATCCCTCGCCAGTCTGGGCCTCAATGACCACCGAAACGGCGGTAAAGGGTTTCTATGAATGGTAAGTCAACACCTTGAAGATAACTGGCGCAACAAGCGCACTGGCGGCGATAATCTGGCGCCTGTCAATTGGTGGGGTGGGCTAATATTTGCCTCTGTTTACTTTGGGTGTTTTGGCGAATCTTACCGGCATGTGTGGGGATTTATGCTCGGGACGTGCGGGTATTTTCCAAAGTGTATTATCGGCGGTAGGAAAGCGTGATGGCTCCTAAACAGATGCGGGCGACTTCAACTATTTGTAGTATTTGGTAAACCTCAGCAATCAAAGCATTCGATGCGGTCAATTGTGTGTGTGTGTGTGTGTGTATGTGCGATGGGATGAGTAGATAGATTAGATTAGCAGAGAAGAGGCAGCGGCTGAAATGTGGGGAAGGGCGAGCGATTAATAGTGACGCAATGAAATAAGCGCGAGGGGAAAATACAGTAGGTTTAATTCAACGCGCAAAAGGCTGGCGTGACGTGACAATTAAAACCACAAGGCTGAGTACAGCGTAAGCTGGCAAACTTACACGAGGAAGCTGCTTGTTCTCTTCAAGGCTACAAGCTACGAGAGGGGCCAGAAAAAGCAGCGAGAAATCAATGCTTAACAAAGAGATGCGATGACGATGCGGGGTTGATGAAGCTCCATGAAGCTTCATGAAGCTCTATGAAGCTCAATTAAAACCCAATGAAGCTTCATGAAGCTCTATGAAGCTCAATTAAAACCCAATGAAGCTAAACACTTGTCATTAAGCTGTAAAAACTAATTTGTGCAACAAAGAGCATGGCAGCGGAAAGTGGATACTGAGAAGATAGACACTTTGGAAGCTAGGACTACTAAATACGAAAACTTGAGTGCCACGTAAAATTGTAGGGGTCAGTACTTTGTTCTCAGTGCAGCTAACCGCTAAACATTCCATAAATAGCTACATCTGTTGTCTTTTGAAATTAGATATAGACTTTACATGTTAAAGATCGTTTCTGCTCTGTAAGGCAAAGCCAAGTTGATGCTAAATTGAGTTGTCCCTAATGCTATCATTCTCCTGTCTAACCCGCGTGGCCTCATATCACTAGTATGGCGTTAGTCGTTATTGTGACTAAAGCCAGGGCGTATCCGTCTTCCCAGCCTACTCTTAACTTATCCGTCTCTGCATAACGTTAAATAAATCTTTGCCAATGACAAAATCCAAGTCGCTATACTCTGGGGCAGCCGCTTTGACTTGCACGTCGATGTAGAATGGCTTCAGCTCATGAGAACCAAGCTCACAAATATCGGCGTTAACAACTTGGATATGGGCCATTCTCTTGAGAGAACCTTGGTCGCTTAAGAAGGGAATATTTCCTTCCTCGATCTGGTGTGCTTTTACAGCATCTGCAGTGATATAAGATAGTTCGGCGTCTCTATCGTAGCCAGCAAGGAGATATCGTAGTTCGCCGTTGGAAAGGCAGATTGCAACAGTCTGTGGGCGGGTGCTTGAATTGTAAAGGATATCGTTTCTCCTGTCCAATGTTGCTTCCGACATTTAAGGAAAAAAAGAAAGGAAAAAAGAAAGAAAAAAAGAAAAGAAAAAAAGAAAATAAGAAAAGAAGAGAAAAAAGAAAAAAAAAAGAAAGGAGATCAAACCATAAAAGAAAGATGGTGAGAGCGCTGAAATACAGGATTACTGGATGGGCATCCATATCTGCATTTTATATACATTTCAGCCACGTATTATTTGCCCAAGTTCTTTTGGTTATGGTCACTATGAAAGCGAGCCTAGAACCTTGCATGCAAATATAGAATATACCGTGTAATGGATGTCCACCTTTTGTAATTACATAAAGACGAATCAGCTGGCACCCAGAAAAGTCGACTAACACATTTTGCTATAACAGTTAATTCTAGTTGAATATGCAATTCTCAACTACAAAATAGCGAGAAGTAAATACCACGCGATTCCACCAAAGTTTTCAAGCCCAAAGTCCTTGAAAAGTAAACTGATATTCGAACCTTGCTACGCTTGTTCTTTTGCTCCAATCCTGCCGTTTTCCCATCTTTCTTTCTTTCTCAATAGCATGACTTTTCCGGAAACTCTTGACGATTCCAGCCTCTCCTTGCCGGGAGTTTGTGAAAATGTCCCTCTCAAAGCCCAGCACGAAAGGTCCTACGACGAGTTCCTCAAGACCAATCCACCTTTTCCGAATATCAGATGCCACCACTCTGATAATGATCACAAAATCACGAAAGAGGAGCTCAAAGAACTTGAGTCCTTTTGGTCCTACGACAAAATATCGAAGCGCTACAGGCATTGGAGCGAGACACAGAGAAAATGTATCTATTACCCAGAGCGTCTCTGGTGAACACCCCAAGCTACATTCTCAGGAGTAGGATTATTTGTACTACATTACTGCATGTCTGTACTACGTTGTCGATACATATTATAGTTCAAATTTTTTCAATAAAACTCATAGTGTGAATATCAATTCTTCCAAGTATGGGGTTCTTTACGTACAGCATAGTACTACTACATTCTGTCTGTACCGTTTTATTCTATGCCTTACTGTGCTTCATTCTACTTGTTTTAAAAAATCCTCCGGCCTCTTGTCACCACGTCACTTATTGATACCATGCAGATCCTAGTCAAAAACTGTCACGATGATCTTTCAAGACGGGGCTTGGGGGCAGACACCAGCAATCATTTCCCAGCATATGAATGCCTCTAGAATATGGGGCATTAGTATCCGAAGCCAATTACACCGGGCACAGCAAGATTTTGTCCCACTTCCAGAGACATATCGACCAGAACACCAGCCTGCCCAACTTATATAACAAAGCTCATGCAGAAGCCGTAATGGATCACTGAAAATGGACTGAAACGCTCCAACAACAATGTCACTGGGACTAATGCGAGAAACGGATGTTCACTTGCCAAAGCGGCCGTGATTTATAATTCCATCCAAGCAACCCAAGACCAAGGTCGCGTTACACAAAATTATAAAATAACGGCATATATCTTTCCCGGGTTGTCATCAAGGCACGAGAATTTGTTAATTGCATAAGTAGTATAGCCAAAAAGTGGAATATTCAGAAAGCCGCCGATAGTGAGAAGGCAGGTGTTTTGAAGTTGCTACTTATAGTACTACTGCGGTATGCATAGTAAATTGTAATTACAATCTTCTAAATACAAAAGCCCATAAGCCAAAAGCCAACCAACCCCCACACGAAGCTGTTTCGTATGAGTCCTGCGTCTCAAACTACTATTTAGGGATAAAAATGACCTTTTCTGTAACACATGAATGGATGGGTGGCGTAATATACTACGTTGTTATCTGCGTCCCGATACATTTTCATCGAAGGGGTAGATTAGTGGTTGAGGCTGCGGTCCCAGGCCTTGACCCCGCTGATGACGATACCGCCTTCTTCTTCTTCAACCCTTTAGGCTCGAACAAACTCTTGACCCGCCTCAGTCGTGCCCACCTTTCCTTGTCCCTCGCATCACGAGACGCCCCATCAAAGTCTGCATCACCCGGTAGGGCGGACCCCGCAGTCACTGAGCCTCCCTGACCACCACTCGCTTTAGACGGTGTGCCAGGGAGTAATTCGGAGCGTGAACGCATACGCTGCATTCGCCCTGCAGGGCTATCGGTCAAGCGCTCACGCAGGAATGCCTCATTACGCAACGATTGCACAAGCACTTTCCACGCAGGCATGGCCACGCCCGCTTTCGGTCTGGCCGTTGGTAAGCGCTGCGTGTGTGTGTTTTTCCACGGGCAGAAGAAGCGGTGTTCGCGTGTAGGGTCTAAAAAGTCCATAGCGGCGGGCACGATGACGGTGCCATCGGGTGCTACTTGCTTGCTCTTGAACATCCACAGACCCAGACGCCGTAGGCAAATGTGGCACGAGGCAGAGTTTGTGACGGCGCCGATGCGCGCATTCGTTAGGCCTTGCCACCCCATCAGGGCCAGCGCTAAAGCAACCTTATTCGGCGGGGACTTGGGATCCGAGGAGCTTCGGCTAAAGAAGCTCTCGGGCAATTGAGATATGACGAGATCTAGATCGACCTCTTCCGGTAGCTTGAGGTTAAACAGGTACGGAAGCGAGTCGGAGCGACTAGATAGCTCTTTGTATCTTAGTTGTAAGGATTCAAGTGTGGCGCGCGTGTCGGAAAATGATATGCGTAACAGCGAATCTGCATGTACAAGGAATTAGTATGTCGTGATATACGGGGACAAGACTGTGCGCATTCTTACCGTCACAACCCGCTTGTCGCCAAAGACAGTTTTCCTGGTGTGCCGCAGTCATGAGCTGTTGGTACTTGAGAATAAGAGCATTTTCTAAAAGGTCGTTAGAGCAAACTTCACCCACCGTAATAGCTGAAAATAACAACTAACCGATTTCTAGCGGCGCTAAACCGGGCACCTCTTTTCCGTCCACTTCCTTTGTGCTAAACTTCACCACCAGCTCCTTGTGGCACAGCGTGCAGCGCACACGCTCCTTTCCATGGCACACCCAGCCGCGACGCGCCCACTCAATTTCATTGACGCGATCCGGCTTGGGCGTCCAATCCGAGATATCCTGGAATGTGGCCAGGCGGCAAATCAGTTCTTCGCGATCGGTCGGGCAGTACTTGGCGGCCAACATGGGCGGCGTAAGGTTTGTGACTTTTGTGGTGACAGGAGGCAATACGGGTCCACCCGCGGGAGAAATATTGCGCGAAACAGTACCGCCGCCCCACTTGCGCAGGGCGACGCCGGAAATCGTCGTTGTCGAGCCGGGCGCAGAAGTCAGGATGGTGGCAGGATCATTAGGCCCCAAGCGGCGGCGCTTCGCGGCGCTATCGGCTAGCGAAGCGGTGTATCGGTCGGTGACGGGCATCGGAGTAGCAGATTCGTGGTCGCGGGTCGGAGTTGATGGTGTTGAGCGGCTGCCCATTCCCTGCAATAAGGCATTGAATTTGCGCTTTGTGGCATTCATGTTGGCCATCATGGATGGATGGCAAATGCTTTTCTTTCCTTTAAAAAAGAACGGCCGGGATTTTTGAAGGATCAAAAGCAGCACTGTTTTGGGTTTGGTTTCGAGACGTCACAGCTAGTCGTCGGTCAGAGAGAGAAAAATTGACAATAAACAGCCAGAAAGTAAACAAAGGCGTTTGGCGTGGATGCGAGCGAGAAAAGGTGGTTATTCAATGCATTCGCGCAAAAAGCAGGCTGTGAAATCGCAAGGATTTGCTGCTGAGTGGGTTAAAGCGCGACGGAGATTTTTTGTTTGCCTGGATTTGGCGTTCAAGAGGGTGGCCGACTAGATTGCTCTGAGGGGCAGAAACGGGCGGTCGCAAGTTATAACTGAGCTAAGGCTTGTCAGCCAAGCAAACAGCAAAGCTGCCCTTGTTCATTGCAACGAACACGAAATTTTGTGATGGAAGGCTGCATCGTTGTCATGGTTATCGGGATTCATGGGCATACAAAATGGTAGGGTTACTTGAACAGGGTTGTCCCAAATAGGCTATTACTAGGTGCCAAATGCACATGCTAGTCAAAATTAACACAGGGCCACGAAATTGCTTACTAAGCAAAGTCACTCAAGCCCTAAGGCAAATTAATTAGGGTGGGACCCTATCTCTGGAACCCGAATGCTTATCTGGCTTATTCAGCAGGATAAGATAACGAACCGACTTTTTTTTTATACTTTACTCCCAAATTGTCGAGTCGGCGTTGCCCACCGCAATCGCTAGTCAAAACCCAAACAGGCGCCAATTGATTTTTCCCATTCGCTTTTTTTGATCTTTTGATCATCCATTCTCTTACACCTTCTTTTTTGTCGTTTATCAGCAAACACATTCTCTCGTCTGTTTGGTGCTAGATGTCTGGACCTCCCGCCTGGCTCTTTTCCAACAACGCCGCAAACAAGCCCGCGACTCTTCTCGTCTCTACCTCGAACAAATCCTCGACCTCGACTTCGACCCCGACCGCAAAAATGGCCAAGTCCAAGCAGACTGCTGCCGCGCCGCCCGCCCAGTTGCTCGACCTTGTCGAGGTGTTCCTGTCTGCGCATGCGTTCAAGGATGCTCACGCTGCTTTTAAGGCGCAGCGCAAGACTGCTGGCTGGACTGCTGCTGGCGCCGCGGTGCCTGAGAAGCAGACCCTCGTGACCATCTACGAGAGCTGGGCGGCTAATACCGAGGTGAAGAAGGAGGATGAGGCTGATGATGAGTCGAGCGACTCGGAGTCTAGCGATGAGTCTAGCGATAGTGACAGCGATAGCGACAGCGAAGAAAAGAAGGAGGAGGCCAAGCCTGCTGCTCCTGCTAAGTCGCTGAAGCGCAAGGCCGAGAGCTCGTCGGAATCATCTTCTTCCGAGGATAGCTCGTCGTCGTCTTCTTCGGAGGAAGAAAAGGAGAAGAAGCCTGCTGCCAAGTCGCTGAAGCGCAAGGCCGAGAGCTCGTCGGAATCGTCTTCCTCGAGCTCTTCTTCGGAATCATCTTCTTCTGAGGAAGAAAAGGAGAAGAAGCCTGTTGCCAAGAAGGCCAAGACTAAAAAGGCCGAGTCATCTACCGAGTCTTCCTCGAGCTCTTCTTCGGAATCGTCTTCTTCTGAGGAAGAAAAGGAGAAGAAGCCTGTTGCCAAGAAGGTTAAGGCTGAAAAGGCCGAGTCATCTACCGAGTCTTCCTCGAGCTCTTCTTCGGAATCGTCTTCTTCTGAGGAAGAAAAGGAGAAGAAGCCTGTTGCCAAGAAGGTTAAGACTGAAAAGGCCGAGTCTTCTTCGGAATCGTCTTCTTCCTCTTCCGATTCCGACTCTTCTGATTCTTCCGACTCTTCCGACTCTTCCGACTCGGATTCTTCCGACTCTAGCGACTCCGACTCTTCTGATTCCGACAGCGACTCTGACAGCGACTCCGACAGCGACTCCGACAGCGACTCTAGCGAGGACGAAAAGCCGAAGCCCAAGATCAAGAGCGAGAGCAAGTCCAGCTCTTCCAGCTCGTCCTCTGCCACCATGACCGAGGCCTCTGCCGCGCCTACCCCCGCGCCCACCCGCTCGCCCAAGGAGGACCCCCAGGACAAGCTCCCGTTCTCGCGTGTGTCGCGCGACATCAAGGTTGAGGAGAAGTTTGCCAAGAAGTACGAGCCCAGCCAGTACGACAAGAGCATGTTTGACACGCTGGCGGTCACGCGCGGTGCCGGCTTCACCAAGCAGAAGAACAAGATGAAGCGTGGCTCGTACCGTGCTGGCCTGATTGACACCAACTCACGCGGCGGTATCAAGTTTGAGGAGTAAGCGTGGCGCTGTATATAAAAAAAGAAAACAAAACAGGGACGGTGGAGGGTGTTTGCTTGCAGGTGTTTACGGTGTATTATTATGCAATTTACTTGTTTTATACTGATAGGTTACTTTATATTCCGAGTCCTGTATGAGCTCTACCAGCAATACTGTGTAACTGTGAGTACTATATGTTTGTTTATCTTGCTGCGTAAAAGCGGAACGTGAGCGTGTAAGTCGATTGGCGCCGAATAAGTGGGGCCGGGACGACACGGAGGTTTGCGTGACACAGTGTGGACAAAGAGAAAATATCATGAGTATATGCAGAACCGTTTACTTTATTAACCAACAACCATGAGACCTATGGGTGAGGACCAGCAGTGACCACAGCACTAGTAGTACTAGCAGGAGTATGAGTATCGGTAGGAGTAGTATCACTATTTGGGGCTTCTTTATGGCAGATGCCGGGGGCATTGTCGAAGACTACCTGATACTAACCATACCTACCATCTGATATGGAGGCTGATTCCATGATTCTTCTTGAGAGACAGAGTAATTAAGTGGTATGTAGACACAAAATTCTAGTGAACATGCATCATGGCCTTGACGTCAGGCGCACAATAGTCACCATACATCTGAACCGCCGGCAGCCGAATCCTGTGATATAGAACTTGGTTCCGTTTCGATATTCGATTAGATGAAATGTGCACATTTGAAATTTCATAAGTAAGGGACAAATTCAGTTTGCCCCCTTTCCCTTGTTCGCAATATTTTGTCCTATTCCACTGGGACATTAGCTGAAAAAATGTGACGTCATTAAAGTGCATTAAATACTACGCATTAGTACCCGGATATCATAAAGGCAAAAAACCAGCCAACCGCAAACAACCTACTCATAATCGTCGACCACATTGTAATAGTCGCCTTTGCGCAAATCCTCGACAGGTGGCTTACTCTCCACAAATGTCAGCTCGCAGTCATTATCCTTATCGACTGCCCACTGCACCATCAGCCCATCGGCCTTGACGGCCGCCATGTACGCCGCGCCCTTGGACGGCGGGAAATGGCGCAGATGCGTTTCGCCCACATACGAGAAATTCTTGACCATTTCCAGCGGACTTGTCGACACGCGCCGTCCCACTACCCAGAAACCCCACAGACACACTATGATGGCGCCCAACCCGGCAAAGCTGACGAGGAATCCGCCAATCACCCAGTGGTAGTCAATCGTGTACACGGCCCGCTGCGAAAAGGACGTGTAGTCGACGTATTGCCGCTCGGAGCTGGTATGGTTGGCCTGGGCGAGACTAGTGCGCAGAGAAAGCTCGCGGTAGGCATTGAGGATGCCCGTCATGGGATCCTTGAATCCAGGGCCACAGGATCCAGTCGACGGGACAATGTAGCTGCTGGCAAGAGCGCCCGTGTGCGAGTAGTCCCAGCCGCGGGCACCGGCAAAGTACAGGCCGGCAGTGGAGTGGAAGAGTGAGTAGCCAAAGTTTTGGAAAGCGGCGAGGTTGCCGTCGGAGCCGTCCTCGGGATTAATCAGAGGACTGGGCTTGTTAGCTAGATGATTTCTTTTACACACATATATATATATTTTTAAAGAGTGAAAAGACTTACGAGTCGGACACAAACGTGTCGCTCTTCCACGAGCTGTTGCGAAAGGTCAGTACGCCCTCATCCGTGCGCAGGTTGTACAGCATGGCTGCAGGCTTGAGGAAGCATGTCTCAACAATCATGTCACCCGTGCAGTTCAGAGACGGCTTGCGGCTAACAGTGACGTTGAGGTAGGCATAGCGACTGTTGTTGCTCATGGGCAGACTGTTAATATCCACACTCAGCAGCGACATGGTGTTGTACGCAAGGTTGCCGCCATAGCCATACTCCGACACGTTATACGGCACTGTGGCTGTGCTGCACTCGGTGTTGAAGCCAAACGCCTGGACCGAGAAAGTGCAGTTGAGGCAGTCGTTGTTTATCAGGATCGGACTACGCTGCTGGTAGTCGGTCAGCACATTGCTAAAGTTGCCCGTGATCATGACATTCTGCGCGCGGCCAGTAATGGTTCCGGCAAAGTAGCTGTCGAGCTTGGCTGCTACCGGCACGTTAATGGTGCCGTTGTTGTGGTACATGCGCTCGCTGATCCGGATCGAGTTCTGGAAGCAGGGGTCACGACCCAGTGTGCTGGCGTGGATGATGATGGATACTGGCGGCGGTTAGTGTGACGTAGTAAGGTAACCCTAGGGACGAGTCGACATACAAATGGCAAAGGCCGTGACCTTGAGGATGCACAGAAGGGCGCCGTAGCTGCCCTGGGCCGAACGCCAGTAATAATGAATATTGGCCAGCTAGGTGACATGTCAGCATAAAGATGTTTCCTAAACAGGGCATAGCTTGTTCCTATTAAGGTAGGTTGTTGGCTAAAGCGGGAGCCATGCATACTTAAGCAACTGTGCCACGCACGCTTCGTGCTCGGCTAAGCCCCGGCTCTTGTTTGGAAGGGTGTAACTTACAGGGAAGCGGCGAAAGGCGCGCTTCCAGAAATAGACGGCCACGGCATCGACAAAGGCAACTTGCAGGCAGTGGTTGCCAGCAGCCGACATTAGGGAAACGATCATAGTGGGTTGGGCCTTGGAATACGGCCATTCGCTAACGGGGAGGTTGTTGACGAAACGGTAAAGAAAGGACGCTGTCATGACACAGGCTATGAAAGTTAGTAGACAAGACGGGATGGACGGAGCGGAGCGGACGTACCAAGGAAAGAAAGATAGGTGAACACGATGGCTACCCATGGGAACGACGACCAAAAGCGTGGTAGCCATTGGAACCGCTGTGAGCGCCGCTCAGTCCGCATTCTAAGGTTCGACGGCGGATCTGGCAGAGAGACTTTTAGGGGCTTTGGCGCGGAGTGTGTGCGTTAGTGGGATAAAGCCTGTAATTCTTGGCGAGGCCTTGCTGGGTTTTGTAACACCGAGACAACAGGATTCATGATCTTTCTGAAAAAGAAAGAAATAGCAAAGGAAGGAAAGGAGCTAAAAAAGAAAAAAAGAAAAAGTATCGTCTAAGAGAAAATGCCTCCTTCTGTCCAGTGTTTCATTTTGCCTTGTGCCCCCAGTCTTGGCCTGGTAAAGCTGCACTGACCTTCAAGTCAAGTTTCTCCATGGCGATCGAACATTGATTGGCCTTTTAATTTGGAAATAGTTGGTGATAAAAGAATGTTGCGAGTAGTAAAGAAGAATAATAAGAGAGAATTAAGAAAGAAATAGGAAAGCCCAAAAGAAGGGCGGAAAGTAGGAGAGAGAGCTTGACGCTCTGCGGCGCTGGGGGATGATATGCATATGTCGCGTTTTCTTTTTCAAGCTATCTTTTTTTTTTTTATATATATATCTTTTATATTTATTTTCACAAGTATTCTGTCAAGGGAACCGCGGAAAATAACCAAAACAAGCCTTGTCCCATGTTCTGCCAGATTTAGATGCAAAGTCGCAATTCCTACATTGAGATAACCTCTGTTACTGCCACTTTGTTGTGTAGTATATGCATGTATTTTTACGCTTACCAAGCTTCTCATCTTGTTACACGCTCGAGCCACCGTGCTTTTTCTGGGTCTTTGTGTTTTGTTTACTCGCACCGTCTCGGCCTGGCACTGGTCTGCAATTCCCGACTATTTCATGGCAAGCCGTGAGTGAGTTACAGGGGGTTTGTGCCAATCGTGCCATAAGCAGCAAGTAGCATTGACGACACAAAAAAAAAAAGGAGGCCAGTTCCTTATCAAGATGCGTTTGCTAGAAGCAAGTTAATACTAGTTAATCAGAGGCTTTGCCAGACAAGGAACGGCCAAATCGATCAATTCGTCTGAATCCATGCTGGAGAAAAATAAGCTTTTAGAGACAAGAAATTTACTTTAAATTTCCTTTCGCTTCTTTTTGGGTTGTTTTGCTGTGATAGGGGCGTTTCTGGAAGATGCCGTGAGGAGCCAGTGTTCCAACCTCGGATGGAAGTGCGGAGGGATGGTGTTTACAAAGAAACGGAGGTGTGCCTTCAGATGCACAGCACAAACGAACCGTCTTGCTTTTGTGTATCAGTGTATTTAGGTTGCTTTTGTGTATCAGTGTATTTAGGTTGCTTTTGTGTATCAGTGTATTTAGATTGCTTTTGTTTAGCATTGTATTTACGTTGCTTTTTGTATATGTATGGCGGCATAGTGTTACTGTCCATATTTGATTGCCTGATTCGACTGTTATTATTCACCACCATCTCTGTTTCCTCAATTTTCTCTTCTATATTTTCAACAAGCTCTTGCAAACACCTCTTAGTGTGCTTCTGCTATCTTGTCTAGCCTCGTTAACTGGCCTCAAGCTCATGGACTCATTGCGCTAGAGTATTCAAGTCTTTTGCTAGAACCGAAAAAACACAATGGCCTTGGTAGATGGAAATTGGATTCATTTTCTAGGCCTTAGTCTTGTACATTAGTGCGCGAGTTCCTATCAAATTAGTTGTTTGGGTCAATGAGCGATAGGATCTTGTAGATTTGACTCAATCGACATGTCACAGGAATTTTAAAAGAAGTGGACAGGGCAGAACAAAACAGAACTATATTGTAAATGTCGTATTTATACTTATCCGGTATATAGTCTTCATGACCTGCTCAGTGCCATGTCAAACTGTATCAATGCTATGTCTTAGTAAGGGGGGGTTGACTTGGAAACAAAGCTGTAGACCTTGGCCTACTTCTGTGGTCGAAATGGCAATTTGTAGTAATGCTGCCATCATGCAATCGCCGCAGCAAAAGTATCGGCACTTGCACCTTGCTTAGCGTTGCACGAGAGATAAGATTTTAGAGCAAGTTTGGTTATCCGGTACTTCATCTCATAAGACTCGGCATTTGGTTTCTATGTAGGGGATGGCGCGAAAGACTTTTCGTGAATATAGCTGGTTATGTTGCACGTGACATTAACCATAGCATCTGGAAATTTGGTGCATGTTCCCAGGCGGTGCATTGTATCGTTTCTCACTGGAAATATATCCAGATGCCTATTTGAAAACCCTCAAGTCCATGAAGATATATTGCCATAAACGTGATTTTCTATAAACAAAAACATTGTCACACTTTATGGCCTGTACTACCCTCAGCCGCACTGAATGACGAGACTATTGTTTCTACTCACGTGGTATAATACTCACATGATGAGTTCACACAGCCAATAGGACATCCAATAGCACAGCCAATAGGACAGCCAATGGGCGTGCGTGCTCGAAATCAGTATCACAGGTTGAGTGGAATGTGAATCGGACACGTATTTAGCCGATCCAATGTTTTTCATTGGTGCCACTGTGCATTAGCGTCATGCAGGTTTATTTTTCTCTGTAACCTTGTGTTTGTCCATAATTGAATCCAGTTCACACAACCTACGCAGTATGTACATATACTACTACTACGATATTGTAAAAGACTAATAGATATGATTGAAACTTTCCGCCTAGGCAACTGAGCAGATATTCAAATGCTAAATAGACTACATTCAGATAGACATGCTGATATACTTATACATCTGCTCTTCCTCAATTCTAGTGATTCCTCTACCCGAAATATTAGCTGTTAATTTTCAAACTTGGGCTTCTCCAGTTGTAGTGAGCGAGCTCTGTGTAAAATTTCATTTGGTTAGTGAATATTTAAGCCGTGAACATTAAGTGTAAACGATAAAAAAACCTCAATAGCATGGAAATTAACCGAATTAGTTGCCATGAAGCACCTAAAAACGAATCGATAGGATGAAGCGATTGTTTGTAATAGCCACAACAGTTGGAACATTGAAATATGACCTATTTGCTGTGGCAGCGGTTAGCACCAACACACACTGAAAATGAGATACAAATCAATCAACGCCAGTGAAAAAAAGAAGCATAAAAGAAAATCGATGAAATATATGTTAAGAAGTTTGATGAAGCGTGAAGTCGTCATTCTGTTCGTTTGTTCGTCTGTTAATTCGGCATTTCCGGTTCTTTTTTTAGCTGCCGTCAGAGACAAAGAAAACAGAAGGTCAAAGAAGAACAAAAGAAACGCAGACGCTTCACACCGAATAAATCTAACTATATAATACAACAAAAACAAAGCATTTCTATCAAAAATGATAGATACACCAAAGGCCAAAAAACCTAAACAGATATAAAAAAAAGTAAAGCAGACTTTCCTCGACAAAGGAAAGAAAGCACCGAAAGAAAGAAACAACCTCAACTCCTCCCGAAAAAAAGATAAGTGTCGAAATGAAAAAAAGATAAGTGTCGAAATGAAAAGAACATAGAAGAAAAAGAAATGTCCGCAATGCTGTGTTCTGTGGGAGAATGCGTAATGGGTATCGTGATGCCTGCCGTTGGGGCGAATGAAACAAATTTAAGGAAAATAGAGAATATGTGCAAAGCAAAGAAAGAGTAAGAGTGCGTCAAAATATATACAGTGATGCAAAATGTGGCGTATTGGTGAGCATGATAGCGTCTGTTCTGAATATTCAAAGATGAACACTGAACAGGCCGAGCTAGCAAGATCTCGAGGTTTTTCGCACACGGAAGCCTTTATCATGACGAAGTGATGTACAAGGAGAACGAGGCGGCGCCCTGGGAGAGGTTCCACGCCGACTGGGAGAGGTTCCACGCCGACTGGGACCCTTCATAGATGCCGCAACCTTGCTCCGGTGCATCGCTCGCTTGATAGCATTTCCCAGTATGGAAGACGAAAGTCCGAGTTTGATTGGGGAGGTGTCGACAGCGCAATACTCACTCTTATCTTTCTTGTTGGCAGTGCTAGAAGTGGCGGTAGACATAGGGGGACGGGCAGAAGGAGTGGGAGCAGGGGCACCGGCGGAGACATGAGAAACATGACGGTGATAATCGATAGACTCGTTGGAATCAAAGCCCATCATAGAGTCAGAAAGCCCATCAACTTCATGGTCCACGACACGGCAACCACTATACTCGTCGATATCTTCTGGGGAATGGCAGTCAGAGACACTATCGTCGGTCTTGGAGGAAGCGTCAAAGATACTGTTGGTGCAGCTATCCTGTTCTACTTCATTATTGGCAAAGTCCTTGGCTTGGGACCAGGCTGTGTGCTCATCCTGATAGTCGTAGTCTGCGACATTGGCAGGCGCTAGAGGAAATACGGCATCGTCGGGCTGCTTGACATCTCCATAATTTTGGGCGGGAACCTCAGCGGCTTCATTCTCATAGGGACACGGGCCCGTAAATTCCGGGACAAGGAGGTCAATGTCTTCTTCTGCTGGAAATTCGTGAGCGTCGGGGATGAAGCTCGCGGCGAATCGCACTGCTGAGTCGCAGCTGCGGTTGCGAAAAAACCATGCAGCAGGTTCCCAGCTCTTGTCGGAGAGAAAGTCGCGGTTTGAAGTGAGTTCGGTAGCAATCGTCTTGAGGGCGTCGTTGAGTTCAATTAGGCGTTGACGCTTGCGTTCGGCGAGACGCGACTGCAGCTCTTCAAGGCTCGAGGATTCCCGCGAAATCTCACAGACGTCCAGGTAGAATGCCCGCGGGTCCTGTATGGAAATACTGACAGAGTTAAACTCTTTCGCAAGTGTTGTCTGGATTTCCTCTTGCTTCATCCCAAATTTGTAGGCGGGCCAATCGAGATAATCATCGTCCATTGTAGCGAGTATGCGCCGCAGGTGAAGGTTGGATAGCAGTAGAGTCGAACGGTTTCGATTTGATGTTATTTTTGGTCAACATGAAGCGGAACCAAAAATCGGGTAAAAAGCTGGTATTTATGGTAAGAACTGGCGAATTAAGGCGCAAATGTGTGACTTTATTGCGATGGTTTTGGAAAAAAGTATTTCAATGAAGTTTCAACACTGATTGATTTGGTTGCTGATTGTCGCGTCGCTGAGAGCTGAAAACAGCGAATATCAGAAATATGGCAATCTTTAGTGGCAATACGCCGTGGACAGCAGCGTTTAATTTTTTTTCTTTCTTTTCTCTCGCAATGATGGTGGCAGTTTTGATGGCGATGATGATGTTGGCGTTTTTCAAAGTGTAAAGACAAAAATGTTGAAAGAAGAAAATGAAAGAAACATCCATCTTCCAGGGCGTGCGGGAGAAGAGCAGGCCCTTTGCATTTTACGGCCCTATCCAAAAAATGCTTAGGCAATGTAACCCAGTACTCTGATTCTATTGGCCAGTTGCTTTTAGTACCACCTACTTATTGTGGGTCCCAAGCGTTAAGTGGGAGTGGGGATGGGAGTGGAGACACGAATTCAGCAGGCCCAGTTCTTTATGTGCTGCAGTACTTAGTATGTATTCAAGTACTACTACGTATGTACTCCGTAAGCACAATTTGTTGGGCAATATTACTACATAGTACTGGGCAATATACCTTGCATGCTGTTCAAGGCAGAACTGTAAGAGTTGCCCGTCTTATTTTTTTCTTCTTTTCTTTTCTCTTCTCTTTTCTTTTCTTTCGTTTGAGCAGTCAAGCTACCGCAAGGCAGCTAAGCCTGAATCCTCTTGTTTACATTGTTTGTAATATTTGGTTTCTTGCTATCTAGTATTGTTTTTTATTTAGCCTTGCACCTTTTTTAGAGCGCCGAAGCAAGACCAAACAAGATCTTCTACTATATTTCTCTAGCCGCCTCGATTCTTGCTTTGCATTGATCATATTTAAAGCAAATCTCAGCCTTTTGTATCCCTAAATTTCCTATCTTGCTTTTTCTTTTTTGCCTTTTTACTAGGCTTTACGCGGTACTACTAGTTTTAGCGATTACTTTTATGCTTGTTTTTAGTTTTTATTTGCCACCCAAAAACTCAATAGTCATTTTTCGCCTCACTATTGTTCTATCCTCTTATGCTCATCATTGATTCACAACTACGGAGTAGTGACTAAGTGAGTTTTGTTTTAGCACTCTTCTTTAGATAAAGTTTCAACTAGTGGCCTTTTTGTAACTAACAATGCATTATTGATCCTAGAGCCGAGCTTCTATATTGCTCAGGCTGCCTCATGGGCCTGTCCTGCTACACCTTTACAAATAGTCGCTACAGTATTCTATGACCATGGATTCTGTTACCGAGACACTTATACCTTCAACCGAGTCCTGGCAGAGCACACAGGAACTTTCTGCCGATCAGCTCAGCCGTATCAGAGCCGAGGTTCTGAGAGCGACCGACGATGAAGTCCCCGCCCAAGAATACTGGTCCCTCGATAGCCTCAAAGTCGAAGATGCTCTCCGAAAAGACGGTCTACGCACGCTGATTCGCATACTCGACCAGATTCATTCTATTGAGTTTGATGAAGATGACGATAGTCACTTCTGGCTAAATCTCCAGCGTGAAGCATCTTTGGGCTCTGCTTCTGATGCCGACTCAGGCTCGGACTCAGGCTCAGACTATAGAGTGCTTGGAGTCAAGCAGACGGCCCGTGATACCAAGTTCAGGGTTCGTATCCCTGGTGAGAGGGGAGAGATGCCACTGTGCTTTAGCCTCTACTATGACCCCGTTAGCGATTATCAGTTCATCAAGAACGATTGCGAACGGCCATTTACAGTAGTGCGGCTCTCTCCACTAGATCCCGAACTCGAAATGCAGCGCCCTGCCCACGCTGAAGTTGTTCCGAGATCCCACAGTATGGTACGACCAGGCTCCTGGCGAATACTGGTCAACAACCGACCTACCGTAGACTTTAGGATCCTTCCTAAGCTTCAGATGGTTCGCTATGGCCAGAAATATCTAGAGGCCAATCAACAGGAGCAGCAGCAGCATCATGAGAACCCGGCACCGGTAGTGTCTGCTTCACCTTCTCCGACACTTCGGTCTTCTTCATCCGAAAAGCGAACCTTTGATGACTTCAGCGACGGTGCTGTCGTTCCTATGGAGAGTAACAAGAAGCCGCGCCTAGAAAAAGACGCCGTTGAAATTTCCTGGCCGTTACAAGACCCTGTTACATTTATGCTCAACTCAGCAGCCGCACCACCACAACAGGACCTGATTGTGTATAAAAACCCGCTATCAAACATTCCTCTCAACACTGTTGTCCATGTCGGTCAGCCACAAAAGGACGAATATATGCTGATGCGGCGCGACAAGGTGATACACAATACCAAAATCTCCAACGTCTTCAAGGCTGACTACACGTGTAAGCCTGAGTTTATCCTTGTCAAGATTCTCAAAACCATTGAACAGGGCGACCCCGAGCAGCCGTCATACGGCCGCACCGTCATATCACAGGCTGACTCGTGGATGCGCGAGCTCAAGATACAGAGCAGGCTCAAGCACAAATCTATTGTCAGTATGATTGGTGGCGACGCGCGCTTTTTGGCCTTGTACATGGAGCCTGTGGAGGCAGAGGACCTGTCGCGCACGTCCAAGTGGCGTGATAGACGCACCGGGATGTTTAAAGGTACGGCCTCGGATGCGCACCGTATTTTCTCGGGCATCATTTCGGCCCTGCAGCACATCCATTCCAAGGGCCTGGTGCATAATGACATCAAGCCCTCCAACATCCTGTACTCGGACAAGACAGGTGTCATGCTCTGCGACTTTGGCTTGGCTAGCGAAACGAGCTCCAGACCCAATGTGGGCGGCACGCCTTGGTACGTGCCCATTGAGTTTATGCATGAAGGGCAGCGCGGGGCTGCTGGTGACGTTTGGGCTTTTGGCATCGTGATGTTGTATGTGTTGAGCAAGATGCCGATGCCAGGCTACTTGCCTAGCCACTTTCCAGAGTGGCAGATTTACCTGGTGAACGGCCGGCCGAGATCGGGCACTGAAAGCCCGGCCACTAGGAGCATGCGCGACTGGATCGCGTATGTGCATACCAAGGTGGGGAATCTCAACACCAAGGACACGCTGGAGATGATGGTGTCTTTGATGCTCCGAGATAACTATCAGCAGCGTCCGTCTTCTGATAAATTGGCAAAAATCTGGGAAAAGAGGGTTGGGAGTTGGCAAAATTCCAGGTCCAACCAGGCTGCGCATACCGCTACGCGCCAGATAACGGAAAGACGTTCATGACTGGTTGTCGTATTTCGATGAGCGCATTTGTTGATGAGTGCCAATGCCCCTCATTTTCTGGTAGTATTTATATTTTTTGCCTTTTGTTCTTTGCTATTTTCTTTCTGTTTTCTTCTTGCCTTTTTGGCAACGGAGTGAGAAATGCTACGACACAAGCATTTATTTTGCTCATTCTTTTTGTATATTCATGGTTTTACGATGTCACTATTGCTTTTTCACAATGCCATTTACGTACTGTTGAGGACGACATGTCGAGATATGTTTTGGTGCGTACGGAAGCGATCCTTTAGATTTTTGTGTCTCTTTGCTAGGCGATTTACTTAGATTCATAAATACTAGCCATTTCTTGTACTGGCAATTTTCCGGGGCCGTCATAAAAAGCCACCGATTCTAACTTGAGGTGTCTTGAACCCAAATATTCTGTTATATATCCATAGGGAGGCGCTTAATTTACACCAACTTTGCCCATAGGCTATCGACTTATCTATTTCTCCAACTTTTATCCTACGCCATTAATTTTCAATGATTTCAGTTGTGCTTGTATTTATTTTAGCTTCAAGTTGTGAAACATGTTTATTCCTGCCGTACCCTAGAAATAGTCTCACAAAGAAGTAATTAAATTTCATGAATGCTCATCTTAATCATGAGTCATACAATCCACCGAAATTATGTAGTAACTTGGGGACACAAAGAACTCTCTTCGACGACTTGTACCACTCGAATTCTATCTACCTGTTCTAACATATACCATAGGCGCTCTGTACCATGCTAGTTATCTGTGGGACACCCTGAGCTGATTGCTCGGTAGGATGCTGATGACTTCGGATTCATCTAGCTTTAGAGAGTCCTTGGCAAGTTTGGATTGCCATGTGGACTGTCCTTGCTATTGCCATGTGGACTTGTCAAAATGAGCTTCAGTCTGAAGCCGCTCCGTTGTTCATTTTGCTGTTTGTCGTAGAAGCTCGTGAGGGTGGCGAGATCTTGTTACCAGTCCGGATCACACATTATCGCTGGGATGTTATCAATGAAGCAGTTAACGGAGATGATGACGGGCGGATTCAGATACTAGAGCTTACATCTGAGTGGAAAAGCCCTTGTTGACTGATGCTAAACTCGCCGGCTGATTCTGGAAATCTTGGAAATCAATACCCAACGACGAAACTTTCATATTAGTTTAATGAATCTCCTGGCGTATTTCCATCAAGGTCTCGGCTTCGATATCCTTTACCCGCCCCCGGACGTCATCTAAAGCCAATTGAAGCTTTGCAATGGCGCCGCCAACCTCAGTCTGCTTGAACTTGGCGGACCAGCGACTCCAAGGGCCAAGTTTCTCTGTGGGCTGGTAAGTTCAATTTCCGTTATATTTTTATGTAATTGCGAGCCTTACTATGTTTTTCTGGAAGCAAGATGGAGATGAGGGTGGAAATAGCCACCAAAACCTCGTAAGCGAACTTTCTAGAGACATCCTCTAGAGCCTTATCGTCAGGGCACAATGCTCTCTTCTTGCTTGCAAACTTGATTCTTTCGGGGATGACCTTGAAGGTGTCAAGGATCTTGGTGCGGTCATTGTGGGAATCTTTGGTAAGCTGTGGACGCATCATAGAATAATCGTAAAGTCGTCTGTGGGAGCAGTTTGCTGACCAAAAGTATGACGGATATCCCAGATTTTAGTACGTTGATGCTCATCGACACGGGAATGATGTTAGGCATAGGCTCAAAATATTGGGCATTACCAGCTTTGCGCCAGGAACTTCTTAGCCAGGGCTGGCCACTAGAGAGGGTTGACATGTAGGACGGGAATAGAATGGATCTATCTTAGCACAGATAAGTCGTAAGCGAACGGGAGCCGCTACGTGCGTTAGGCCTTGAATTAGCCAGTGAACTGTTGCTCGAATTGGGAGGTATATAGCGGTTTAGAGCAGGATACGACAATATTTTTATCGACGGCTAGGCAGGATGATGTAGAAAAAAATGACACCGTGGTTATTGGGAAGTAGGCTGGGTATTGTATTTGTCAGTTAGTTATGTCACTATAAGCTTGAGGAGAGGGGTGAAGATACCAATCTTTCAATGGGAAACATTCGGCTGGAGGAAGATACAAAATTTTTGTGGTACAAGATTGTGATATTAGCGATTAATTTAGATTGAGAGATTTAGACGCTGTTCGAGCTACATTGTTAGTCGTTGATATATATACAAAGTCAAACGAAACGCCTGGGCTGTTGAGTCAAACCTGCAGAGGAATAATGCCATATCAGCCCATTTGTTTACAGTAGAAGACATATAGGCTACTTTAAGCGGTTTTTAGCGTGAGCTCCAGCGTTTTAGTAAATATGCTAATTGCCCTACCAAATTCGGAGGCCGATAGTCGTAAACACCAAGCAGATATCACGAGATTTGACGTAAATGCCCCTTTGCAGTTACTAGCAAGTTAGCTTCCAAATTAGTGTAGGTTGGGAATGAATACAACCAAAAAGAATTCAATGCAGAGAAATTCTGCAATAATAAAGAAAACACAGGCGAAAGAAAATGTTAGGTTGTTGATGATAAGGACTCATTGTATTCATGATGGTTGAAGCCTTTCTCCAGATGCTTATAGACGAGATGGCGTAGAGAAAAGTAATGTGAATTAGATGATGCGAAAAGAAAAGGAAAAATAAAGGAATGCATGAATAAAGGAATAAATGGAAAAAAATAAAAATACTTGAAACGAAAAACGAAAATTAGTGTAAATGCACAAAAGACCAAGCTTGTGGAGCAAAACACCATAAAGTATCGCGACCTACAGGGTTGTCTAAGTCTACAGTTGGCACAGTAAGTTGCGGAGAATATTTAATTAAAGTCAAAGCAAAAGAAAGAAAAGCAAAACAGAGCAACCAAATCAAACCCCAAAAAATAAAATTCAAAACAAGCAATACCAAAAACAATCAAAATCAAAACTAGAAAAACACAAAACAAGGCAAAATCAGACTAAAAAACAAAACTAAACATCACCAAAACCCAAGAATTCTACCACTCCACCACCTGTATGGTCTAGTGGTAGTACACCGACCCACGCACAGCTCCCACAGGAACTTTGTGCAAGTGCACACCCACACCAGTACCAGCACCCTTCACCGAACCAAAGCCAGAACCAAAGCCAGAACCAAAGCCAGAACCAACACCAGCGCCCACACCAGCGTCCACAGAGGACGACGACGAAACACCACCAAACCCAAAGACGCCCACCGAACTGCCACAGGCAGCAGATGATGTCTGGCGGGCTTCGGCCAGCGCCGCTAGGCCTTCGTCCTCACAAGGAGAGAAAGCCAAGGTCGCCAGGGCCAGGAAGCCCCCAAACACACCCACTGCCACTCGCTTGGCGAGGGCAAATCCGGCCACCACCAGCACGCCCATCAGGGGAACCAGGTGGCTGCACAGGGCACCAAAGCCCGCGCGAGCGCCCGCAGAAGCCCAACCAGCAAACATCAGGGCCAGGGCCACCAGGGCCCCAGCACACTGGGAAAGGGGCTTAGCGCCCACAGCAGCACGAAAACCAGCGCCCGCCGTAGCGTAAGCCCCCACTGGGGGAACTGCCTCTAGGGCATCGTTGTTGTTGTCGTCGTCGTCGTCGTCGGTCGCGTCGGGGGCGGTGGGGATCGTCGAGAGGGGGCAGCTCGTGCCCTGCGGGTAGGCGCCTGGCATCGAGAGAGGCGCCTGAGACAGGCAGGGACGGCCACCGGCAGTCGTGGCAGGCGCTTCGAGAGCAGCCAAGGAGGAGGAAAGAAGAGCCGCCGAGAAGGGCTGGGGCGATTCACAGCACTCGGGAGTGCTGGCGCCAGAGGAGCAGGACGAGTATGTCAGGCAGTAAGTGCCTGACGCGTTGTCGCGGTCGTCGCGATCTTCAATCGCCGAGCTGGAAATGCTCGGCGAGGTGGCCAGGCAGTGTGTGCCTAGAAGAATGGGCGCTTTGCCAGCCATGGCAAGAGCACCCACCGACGCCTCCTTCGAGACCTCTTCCGAGTCAACGACTGTCGCCTTCTAGGCGACGACGTTGTCGGTGCGGAGCACCGAGGAAGAGGCCCATGAGTCAGGCACAAAGGAACACACACTGGGTCTGGTCGAATCGACGACGACCGGGGAGGAAATGGGAGCGGAAACGACAACGGAATCTGTGCCCTCAGGGCGAATCTCAGCCTGTTCGGACAGGCGAGCAGAAGGCACAGGCGAAAAGGAATCGGCGGTCTCGGGGGCGGCACGTGAAGAGCTGGCTTTGGCAGCCAGCGACAGCTTGATAGCGTCAAATAACTGACGCTTGATGTTGCTGTGCAACTGCTTCAGCGTGCCAAAATCGCGCACGCACTTGTCGCGCAGCTCCCAAATCTGCCCTTCTGTAAGAAGGGCCGAGCCATCCAGGAAAACCGCCTGAATGGGGGAGGGCACGCGAGGAACAGTGGCAGGCACAGCGACGGGGGCGGGAGCATCGACGGGCGATGGCTGGCAAATCGTGGTCGTAGTGGGCGGGGTAGTGGCGCTAGGGGGGGCAGCCACAGCGTCTTCAGTGGGAGGGGCCCACTGGGAAAAAACGGGGGGGAGAAGCCCATTGGCACGCGCCTCGCGTACGGGGGAGGGCGTTCTGAGGATAGGGCGGGGGCCACGACGACGCGCCTGAACAGGCGCCACAGGGGAAGTGGCAGTGGCGGTCTCCTTCCGAGGAGACAAAAGGAAAGGCGAGGAAGCCCCTGTGCCGAACGACGACACAGAACCCACAGGCGAGGCGGGAATGGCAGCGACAGGGGCGCTGGGAGTGGGAGTCTCCTTTCGAGGAGACAGCAGGAAGGGCGAGGAGGCACCTGTGCCAAACGAGGCCACAGAACCCACAGGCGAGCAGGGAGCTGCAATCACTGCAGCGGGCTCCTGCTCCAGAGGAGGCACGAAGGGCGTGTTGGGGCGCTCAGGCACTTCAGGAGAAGGCGAGCGCGAAGACGGAAGCTGCTCGTGGAACAGCGTGGCCAGCAGCTCAGAGCGACTGGGCGCGGAAATGGGCACAGGCGCCACAATAGTGGGCGCAGGACGCTCGGGGGAGCTCTGGGCCGAAGGCAGGGGTGAATCCCAGGGGTTGGCAGGCGCGGGGTGGTGCTCAACGCCCGAGAAGTTGAGGTGGAAGGGGCGCTCAGTAGCGCCACAGTCGGACTGGGCGCGGCGGACAGGCGTGGGGCGCTCAGTGGCGCGAATGGGAGACGCACTGCCAGAGCGCGCCGGCACCTCCACCTGCTGGAAGAGGTGCTGGGCCACCCAGTAGGGCTGGTAGCCCACCATGTCCTCGTAGTCCGAGGACGAAGACGACGCGAGGGAAGAAGTATCCGAGTCGGGGACGTCGGTCAAGGCAGTGGCAGCGGTCGAGTCGTTGGGCCCCTGGAAAGAGCCCGTGAAGCCCAGAATGCGGGCAGCAGCGTCGTGGGGAAGCTCGCCGTTCCAGAGGCATTCGTCGGACGAATCCGACTCGTAATCGTCGGACTCGTCCGACCAACAAGGAGGAGCAGGCTTGGGATCCTGAGTATCCCAGCCCCATCTCACCGACTTCTTCGGCTTGATGGGCTCGTTGTCGTCGGCAAAGTCGACGATGGACCGCTTGAGAGCGGACTTGAGCTGGCACGGCGCCTTATCGAGGCGCGGGAACGAGTTGGAGCGGGGGCGGCTCAGAAGCCCAGCCAGCGGCTTCTTGTGCTGGCCAGCGTCAGACTGGCGGCGCGCAGGCACCTGCTGCTGCTGGGCCTGGTAAGCAGCCCGCTGACTGGGGCTGCCAAAGGGCGAGGCACAGCGAGAAGCAGCAGGAGTGCTCCAGGGGGAGCTGCTGGCGCTGGAGGAGAAGGAGCCTCCAGAACGGCGATCCAGCACGCGACGTGCTGCGAGGATCGACTGTCCAGTTGACAGGCTGGTCGAGGCAACGGGGGCAGGAGCAGGAGCAAGTCGAGGAAGCTCGATGTATTCTTCGTCGGCGGCGTCGGCGAAGACCTGGGCAAGACGGGAGAAGTTGGACTGCTGTAAACACCAAATGTTAGCACTGTAAACAAACAATGAAGGGAAGGGGGTGGAATCGCCAAACACCAAAGGCAATTGCCTCTGGTGAAGTCGACTTCGAAGGGAAGGAGTTCGCGGCGTACTTGGGACATCTTGGATATAAGTGGTCGGGGTGTGGTCTGGTGGTTTCTTAAAATTGGAAAATTGGAAGTCACGGTGGTGTCTCGTTGGTATGTTCGTTGCAATTGCTGATATGATCTGGAGAGAAAAGCAAGAGAAGAAGTTACTATTCTCCGGGAGCAGTTACTCAATTTATGGTCTCCCAGAAGGCAGGCCCGGCTAGTGGCTGATTGAGAGCAGGCACGAGGGGTCTATTGGCCTAGCTAGCAAGTGGCCATAGCTCTATTACTCGATTTGGACACGCGACTGCCCCGCGCTGCCGGCCCTCGACGGACCCGGCCCGAGGCTTGGTTTTTGAAGAGACATTACACCACCACCAGACCCGATATCATTAATTGCACAACGGCCATGAATGAAGAAATGGTAGACCTATATGAAGATATGATATAAGCCCGGCGGACCGGAAGATGGACAAGCACGGTGCGACTAAGCACAAAATCAAACATGGATTGTCTATTATCTCGCTTGAAAAGCGCGTTGGCTTGTTTTAAGTAGTTTCACTCCATTCTACGACGTCTCTTAGTCTGGAATGTACAAAATTTTGCTGTTATATCGTTTGTGGCGTTTGCTATGCGTTTTTCTGGATTCTGCAAAATGTCGTCTCCGGGGCAGTTTCCGGGGCCAGATCCGACGAAAATGACCCACAATCTGCAAACACGCATGCAAGCTCGCGCAGACCCGGAACCCACTTCAAGGCACCTGCATGAGAAAGACAAATTGCCACGATTTCTTGCCCATGTTTGCATTTGATGCCGTACTTTTGGCGTGGCCAGATATCGACGACTTTTGTTGCTAAAACATCCAAAACACACCCTTCGACACCCGGTCTCCGGTGAACCTAGACCCTAATCGCTCTCATACTAGGGTTCCGATATCGAAAAAAATCTAAGCCTGACATGCAACCGAAGATCTCGACAAAAAAGCCCAATGCCATGTCGATAGCCCCGATACCGCGCCACAAACACCGAAATTCAATCCGCGCGAATTGCAGCTTTAATTACATGCCGTCAAAATAAGGTTTAGCTGGGGCGTCATAGTACCACACTTGACAGGTCGCTACGCCTCACTAATTTTCCTCCCTGGGAATAATTCCCGCATAGCTCGTCGATCCCCCACATTTGCGCATCGTCTGACCAAGACAATTTTATACCATGTATTACATCATTCGTTAGCTCCCGCCCACAGCTATCCGTTACCGTCATGTTTTTGGTATATTTCTTCCATTTCGTGATAATTTTCCATACATTTCCCCGCCCCCCTCGCACCCACTCTATCCTTTCCCGAGTCTACCTCTCTTCCAAGCTCTGCCACGGACCCACTTATTTCCTGCTGCCTAGGCTGCAACACGTCAGGACTGTGGAGTTGCGCCGGAGCTGCTGCCTAGGTGCCCTATTGTCTGCTCATTCTCTGTTGCCATTTTTCTATTGGTCGGTTGGCTACGAGCACAATGAGCACCGCGGTTTTTTTTTTTTTTTTTTTTTTTTCACTGGCGCTGTAGGCAGTCGCGTCTTGAGAAAAGGTGACCCGAATTTGATATTGAAAACTTTCTGATTGGCCAAAAAAGAAAACGGCCTTGTGAATAACAACTATTAAAGACTAACGATTATATATTCCACGGCATACTTAGTATATGATTGGCCAATCAGTTTTATGGTCGGATTGCCTTGGCTATTTCGCTCACAATAACGCGTTGGGCCACGAAAGTTGTGTAGCCTGGCTAGCTACTAGTTATTGAAATCCCGGGTCACAATTTAGGGTTTAACACATGTATGAAATTTTCTTGTATCATAACACAGTCTACCGGAGTGTCGAGCCAATTATCGAGAAAATGATAGCACTACTCAGTAGTATTTACTTATCATAGTCATATTGGAAAGCGTTTCTTTGAGTACCACAACCTTAATACACCCGGACCTATGTTCTCGGATACAAACAAGCCCTAAAAGTGTAACGACTTTGGCGAGCACTGCACCACTCAGTTCCATAGCTCCGTGGAACCCAGCCACAGTTTGCGCCACCCAATCCGTTGCTTTACAGTAATCGCGATACCCCGCGACTTAGTCCAGAGAGTCGAAATTCCTTGTTATATTACTACTACTAATGTACTACTATGTATATGTCATTAACAGCTGAGATCATCTTCAAACGAAAATCTGACAGGAAAGTTATTTTACGGGTCTCAAAGATTTCATGACAACATATACTACTACAATCTCGCTTTAAATATCATAAAATGTATGTAGCTATTGAAAAATCCTAACTAACACGACCAAAAGAGTACTTCAGTGCGCCCATGACTGCAGTTTGCTTCGTGCACTGCTACCCATAGGGCCAGTATCAGTTCAAACTTGCGTCTTAATTCCCAGTCGAGCCCGCAAGTGTATTGGTTCCGCTGAACCTTACATTTATCGCAGGTCTACCCGCCTCTCTCAATTCCTTGGCCTTTTTAATCTCTGCAAAAGCTAGGGTCTTGGCTTTCACGGCCTTCCAATTCCGCTCTTTGGCCTTCACTTTTTCCTCTGCCTTCTCGAGCCACAAATCCCAGCCTTCATGCTTAGGAAGTACCTCTTTTGCCCAGGCAGTGCTTCCACTCGAGTAAATTGCTTGCCACACTGCTCTAGTAAAGCACTCATCCTCATCGTTGTTGACCCAATCGCAGATCTCTTGTAGCTCTTCCTTCAGTTTCAGGACGTCTCCATTTTCCTCACTGGACTGGAAATCCGTAAAGGATTTTCTGGCTAGCAGCTTCCAGTCATGCTCAGAAGGCGGTTGGAATTTTGTCTGGTATCGCGTCAGGTCCCAAAAGGTCTTTGGCTTATACATATCAGCAACCCAATAAAATAGGTTCAACAAAATGTAACAGGCTCCAATTGCAGCCTTGATCTCCCAGCGACAATTACCTAAGAAGATAACTGATATCATGATGAAAACAGTTGCAATGCTCATCAAGACACGGTAGAGATTGGTTGATCCGATTTTGTATTTGCACTCGTGTGTACCAGCAAAGAGCTCGCGGGCAACGTGTTCGTTGCACTTGACTAACACAAAGGCCCCCGAGCGAGTGTTGAGAATAATGTCACTCTTGGGGAGAGCGTGGTTACTCTTCTTTACTGGAAGGGTGGTGAGCTTTGGATCCCACTTGCCGGCGATTCCGATCAGAGAAGACGCAAGGCTGAGAATCGAAATGGCAATGACACCCATTCCGTCATGGATGCAGATTGATCCAACCAAGATACCAAGAGACATCAAAAAGGAAATGTACGCAAGCCAGACAAGCGGCGACTTGCTATTGGCAGTAAGACCGACATCCCGGAGCACATCACTCTCAGTTTCCTCGAATTCTTGCTTTTGGGTTTGCTTAGGAGGGTCTCTCTCATTTGCAGGTTCGAAGCAACTGTTATAGCCTTCATCGTCTGCGGGAGCTGGATCAACCTGTTGCTGCATTTTAGAACTCTTGAGGGCGGGTTCTTCTCCATCCTCATCTGCTCCCGCATGGGTAATGTTGACAATGTGGAAAGAATACTTTGGCAGGTCGTGAACGGACTTCTCCAGAAGGCTATCGGCAAATAGACTAATTGAGTCAAAGGTCGATCCATTTCCAACACCAATAACCGTTGTTTTGATGTGCGGCAAACTGTTTGGGCGATTGGGTTTCAGGAATGCCTGAGGTGCAGGCAAAATGCGAGGAAGGTAGCAGGTCCAATGAACATTGATGACTTGAGAGTGGTCAGCCATGCTCTGCTCTCCAATGACTGCAAGTAGAGTAATGACATCTAGGCTGTAATCGAAGGCATTTGTTGCCCACCAATGGCCAGGCCCACCCAGCTTCACCTGCCCATTGTGTTCACCATTCCAAGATGGTGCCATGGCGATAGTTGAAGAACGAGTCTATACCGAAGTAAGGGCTATCGTGGTGATGGCTAAAGTTTGGAATAGTATAAACGAATAGTATAAAAGAAGAGTATAAAAGAAGAGTATAAAAGAAGAGTATAAAAGAAGAGTATAAAAGAAGAGTATAAAAGAAGAGTATAAAAAAAGAGTATAAAAGAAGAGTATAAAAATAGTATAATAGAACAGTGTAATTGAAGAGAGGAAAGCGAAATAACAAAGAAGAAAGAGGAAAATAAAGACAGAAACTACAAAAGGATAAAGAAAAAGACTGACGTGAGTATCTGAAGGACAAATCTAGTAACTTTCTAAGAGAGAACTCGCAGATTATATCTAAAAAGCTGAGTTTTTGCTAGCTCTAGATTTGGGATTATGAGCTTTAAGTACACGATAACCTGGCTGGCTGTGGGGTAGGGTAACACGTTCCACAATTAAAGACTTTGTCTCGGTGACTTTTTAACTCAACCTCTCAATGTTCCTTCCAGCAGCCGATGGCAGATCATGTCGCTTCTTTGGCAAGGTTGAATAACTAAGAATTAGCACTATCAGTGATACTTACAGTGCCAATTCTAATATGGCCCAAGCCACTATGAACTACATCAAAGGGGGGCATTTTACTATATCTCTAACATAGTCAAGGAGAATCAGAAATCTATGTGACCAGCCTTGTGGAAAGTAGAGATAGAAAATCATTTGTTTACCTCTTGACAATGCAGCGCGTAAGCCAAGCCCCTGTGAATCAGCAGCAACCAATGTCAGCCTAAGTCAAGTAGATCACTTTATGCAACCTCTGTGGCCTGCTGGTAGCGTTGGGCCAAGACATGCTTAAACGCCATTATCCTAGCACGTTTCAGTAATACAGGAGTCACACAAAACATTATTTACAGAGTATTAAAATTACAATTAGCTTTTTTCTTGTACAATAGACTGGCTAGCTTCCCGACACTTAAGGTTGAAAGTTGTCATACATTTGATTTATTTGAGACAATAATAAGCTTTAGCTTTATAGGACAAGTATGTAAACATATTAAAAGAAACTTCCCAACTCTCTTCACCAACGGCATTTTCTGCCTAACGCGCTCGTTTGTTTTCTTTTCCTTTCACCTTCCTTCTGCATATGCTAGGATTCGTGCTATGGATGTAAAGAGGCCCTACACAGCCACTTAGAGTGTTAGATACAGAGAAGAGGAGTAGGAAAATGCACTCTTCTTGCATATGTAATGCATACATAAGTAACCTCAGCCAACGTTACCAAGTACTGCCTTTGGCAGGAAGTATGCCGTTCTCTCCGATTCTGGTTACATCGAATCATGACAGCCTTTACAAGGATGTATAAAAAAGCAGAGAGGCACTGCCTTTGTTCAATGCAACTTCACTACTCTATACTAACTGTTGTTACTATGGTAAAATATTTACCACAATATCAACCTTCCTTCGGTTTTCTAAAACAAAAGTCGTGAGTTGTTTAGCCCCAGCCAGAGTTATCCCCTCATTTTCTTACTCCCCACTGTTCCAGGCCTCTTTTTACTGTTGCCCGAAAATTAGCGCCCAGCTCTAGAGCCCATATGGGTCTTGTCATCGTTCCCACTTTTTAACATTGATCTTGCCGCTAGAACCGTGCAGCGCTACGCCATAAAACAAGGGACCGTGGAAAAAGAACAATACACAGCCTTCTTTTCCATGCTACTTGTAGTTAGCTTGCGATTCTATTTCCGTGCACAATGTCTATAGCGGTTAGCTAGGTTTAAACCAGTGGAGTATACTGTGTATATCAAATAACAATCAGACTACTTTCGCGCCTAAAGCCAAGACAACGATAGTCAAGATCTGAGTCGGCAAAACCTTTAATGTTGGCTGCCACTAGCGCGGTCCATTAAATCCATCGTACTTGTCATGCATTTTAGCATAGTGGGCAGATTGAAAGGACCAGTACATGCAATGGCACATAAGAGGTTGTCTAGACCAGTTCCTGGGCCTCTGAAGATGGGTCAAGCAGTGGGCTATCGCTTGGAGTACACACTTTTCATTTGTATTTCTCGAGCGCCCTATCTTTGTGGCAGCCATGCATGTGCGGAATTTCACGTCGGCTGACAGGAGAGACAACACACCACCTCGTTCACGTTCAGGCCGGAGTTCAGCTCAACCACAAAACACACAAAAATGTCTCCGACGCCTATGATGCATCATGAACCCCCATTTGTACTCTTCAGACAGCAAAAGCAATATTGAGTACACGCTGGCCACATTTGCCTTTCGACTACATTTTCATTTCATTTCTGCAAAGTACTTTTTTTAGGCTAAAAGTTATTGATTCCACGATATCAAATCAAATCTACATTTTTGCAAGAAGGAAAGTATGCAATAAACGGGGTTGTTCTGTACGTTAAGTAACTTTCGTCTAGAACACTTTGGGTTTTACCCTAACACTTAAGCACGAATCTAGTATACATAGGATTTCACAGTCAAGCCTTTTTCTTTTTTTAAACATGGACATATACGATACTTACCTCATAAGAACCTAAAATTCCACCTTTGCTCAGTTTCTCTTGGTATACGAAACTGACAAATTCATTATAACCTCAATACACACGACTACCCTTGAACTACTGGTTACTTGTCCCCATCTATGATGGATTGCACCCAAGCCTCCCACTTCTTCTCCCAGACCTCATTCAGCTTGGCTCTCTCCTTCGGATCATCAAAAACGGCATGCTCAATACTCCACAGCGCCAATTGCTTTAGCCCAAACAGGTTTATGTTGTTTTGGCCGACAAAGACTTGGTAGAAGTCGTGCGCCAGGCTCGACTGGAAGATTGTTTCGTTGTCCGATGAAACAGTGCACGGGAAATTTTGGGCGAGCAGAGTGTACATTGAGTGACCCAGAATGCGGGGAGTCAAGCCTAGAACCTCGTTGCTAATAGGGCACAGCTCGATGCACACGTTGTTCTCCTTCATGCCCTTCAAAACCAAGGGGTGACGAGGGAGGGCATAGCCGTGACCAATACGGCGCGCGTTCAGCAGCAGCGCATCAATGAGGTTCTCGTCAGTCTCTGTTCCAGTCTCAATCGTCTCGCCACAGTGAAGCAGCAACGGAATATCGACATTGTTGGCCTTGCAGTCGCTACGCCACTGCAGAAACTCTGCCTTGAAATCCTTGAGCGGTCTACCCTTGCTTTCCTCGCCGACCAGGTCAAAACCCGCAATAAAAGGGCCCAGCTTGGGGTCCTGCTTGAATTCGCGGCACTCCTTGAGCGCAGCGGCAACCTTTTCAGGCGCAAACGACCGCGGGAAGCAGTAGATAACCTTGAGACCAAGAAGCTGGTCCTTGATGTCTTTGCGCTGGTTGAACTGGTTGAAACGCTGAATAATCAGCTCCATAATGCCTCTGTTCTCCACCTTGCGAAGACCGTTCTCGTCAAACAGTTGATTGTTGGCCATGAAGTTGGGCCGAATCTCAGCATATTGAATGTTGTTGCTAACGAGATATTCAAGCAATTTGTCGGTGTATTCGATATAAGCCCGCTCATAGTTGAAGAGACCCTTCATCATCCGTGTGCGGCCATTGAACTTTTTCCAAGCGCTATCAAGTGTGTCAGTCGGTTGTTCATTCAAGTATGTTGGAGACATATTTACCCATCAACAGTCTGGCGCTCAAAGTGCATCTCCTCTGCAGAAAAGTGAAGCTTGGACGACAGCCAATCATCCAGCTCGGGACTTTCCAGGCCCAAAGCAACCGATCTCTTGCTCTGCTCCCACTGAAGGCGGAAGCTGGTGTAGTTCATCCAGCCCTCGTTTTCCACGTCATTGGCGTAATCCTCGCTGAAGATATTTGCATTCGTCTTCTTGGAGGGCGGCTGAATCTGGAACTGGACTTCGCAACGGTAGGCATTCCGGGAGTTGGTGAGAGGCATCAGGTCAAAGCTAAGGGCGCCACTCTCCAGTGTCTTGGGGAAAACACACTTGACACACATGTTATTTTGCTTCTTGGCAATATCTAACAAAACATTGAACTTGAGAGCTGCATTGAAGTGGATGTGAAGGTGGCCGCCCTTGGGCATCGTTTGAAGAAGTTTGAAGATTCTAGTTGTTTCAAGAATAGTTCTGGTGGAGATGAAGCGATCACCGGGAAAAACAGGATGCATCTGGTGGTTGATGCCCTTAACATGAGGTACTGCGTTGTATATTTTTTCAGTGTCCTCCCGACGAAGTTTGGCCAAGATTTCCGACGCGATACGTTCGGCTTGAGTGGCTTTTGAGAAGCACTCATACTGGAAACTTTGCTTATGCTCAAGTTCTTGAATCTGGGCTCTCCAGTTGTCATATTGCTCCGTAGATTCTGGATCGATCAGGCCTCGCACATCAGGCCCGCCATTGATGTCGAATTTGCAAGCACAAGGAGCCATCGGGAGTGAATCGTCACATTTGCAAAATGAACTGACTGGTTTGGCGTTATCTAGCAAGACTTTGGACCCCTGTTTACCGAGACATGCGCCCATAGCAGCAAATTTCCCGCCGTCGCTGGAGTCACCTGGGGCGGTATAGTTGGCAGGGGTGGACGCGGGCTTCTTTGGGTGCTTCGATTTCGATACTTGTTTTATAGCTGTATTTTTTATCCAAGACATGACTAAAAAGAACTTTGACGGAGTGAGAGAAGAGAAATAAAAAGAAAAAGAAAATTGAGAATGAAGGCAGGGATACGTAAAGATTCCAACAAAAATCGCAATAGATTGGCGGGGAATAAACGCCAGAATATTATGCGCAAAAGAGTGAATCGTTCAGGGCTGAGTATAGAAAACCAAGCTGTCGGGGAGATGCACTGTTTGGACAAATTGTCATACTACTTAAGTATGTGGACAAGAGGTGGGCAACCGCGTGTTTATGTATGTATGCATGCATACTTACATACCTACATACAATACCACATGAATCCCGAGTGAGCTACCCCGCACCAATTCTCCCACTTGAAGATATGATTCACAGTATAGAAAAAAAGGCGTTTTGCCTCGAACCTGTGGTTTCTAAACACTCACCTGCCGAGCAGTTCGCATCAAAAGTACAAAGTAGTAGTAGTAATACTTACTTGGAACTAGTAGTACCACATTTTTTTTTATTTAGAAAAGTTATCAACCTTGCGGTCTACCTTACTTTGCATGCATAGCTACCTGTTCAAATGCAGGTAACCGGACTGTTTCCGGCGCGTTTTTTTTTTCGTTCCACCAGTCAATTTTCATTTATAGATACGTTTATGTTAGATAATCAGTTACTTTCCAGGCTAACATTTCCTTATAAGTATAAAGTAACTACTACTAAGCTATCGTAACCTAGTACTAGTGGATCTGTGTAACTTGATTCATAGCTGTCAAGTCTGTAGTGACACGATATTGCGCGGTGTTCAAGAGAATAAAAAACAGGCCACCAATTCTAAGAGCGATACTTGACTGCTCTTTTTTTCTCTGACTTACTGCTAGTAGTATTACTACTAATTAGCCACCTGTACATCCACCGCTGCTGTAGGTAGAGATTGCGGTATCACGCAACATCAAATGTCATCTTTGATAATGAAGTATTATTCACTGGTACAATGCTGAGGTGGCAGTGGCAGTGCAATTTAAATAAAGTTAAATCGGTTTTCTTGTTTCTGTGATTAGTCCAATCGGACACTTGTTTTCGCAGCTCCCAGTAAAAGCGAAGAGGTGCAAGAGGCTTTATTCCGTGCCCAAATGAGGAGTCGCTTTACCGCAAAGCCTAATACTATGAGTTTTATGCAATTATCAGTTTTTGGCGCCACAATGGCCAAGCCAAGCGCCACTTATCCTTCCACCTACGTACTTAAGTATCTTTTGCTGCCAAAAATCATAGCCAAAGAAAACAGTCGTCGCTTTATTCCCCAAGTTCAACTTCCCGTCGTCGCGACTTTTTATCTGCATCCCCGTTCAATCTGCACGCCATTTTCGCCGATTGAAGTCAAAATAAGCTTGTTTTTAGAGTGCACCGGAAACTGCATCGTCAAATTCGATTTTTTTTTTGCACATCGTTAACTCACCCCTAAAAGCTGCAAGGGAAGAGAAGAGGCCTCCGGCTTGTCCGCCGTGCCAACGTATCGGCTGCTTGGGTTTTGCTGTGCGCAATCAAGCAACGGCAACAAGCACGAGGGCTTCATCTCCTAGCGGGAAAAGAGTCATTCTGGACGTCACGGCAGATACGGCGGTGTTTTCTGCATCTCCATCGATTCCAACTCATCGGCCGAGATTCAAACGATAGATATCGCATAACAAGCACAGCAGTGGCCATAACCCTAGGAGATTCCCCTTGTTTGCCGGGTCTTCTTCCTTTCTGCCCCGTGGCTTTTAGATGCCACATGCCAATGCGATGCGATCAAATTGGTCCACTCTGTAGTTTTTTTTTCTTTTTTCTTTTTTTTTTTCCCTCTCTTCTATTTAAAAGCCTGTCATTGCCCGTGCGCACATGAGAAAATCGCCGCTGTCAACCTGAGCTTAATCATCCCTTGCAGTTCTTGTCTTGTTCGTGACAAGAGCCAAGACTCAGATCCGTGACATGGTCCGCGTGCTTCTCTTCACCGGCGCCCCCACTGCCGAGAGTCTTTGCCAAAGCGAAAACTTGCTGGATGTCTTTGAGCCATGCTATTCGCGGATAGATCCTAGCTTGCCCATACGCCCCAGGACTGATCACAGCTTTCTCAGACAGCATAACGCTTCCAAAAGCCGCTCATGCGGTGGCGCAAATTCCTCACCTCTCGGCACCGGCGACTTGCCAGCAGCATGGCGGTTTCTGCCACTGACCAAAGTCCATTTGGAAACGGGATTTTCGCAAGGTATTGCGGGCGGGCTGCCAGACTTTTTCGACCCCGCTCAATTGCTGCCTAACACCGACGCACCAAGTACAGGTACTGGTACTTTGCCTGAAGAGCTCTCTATATTTCCAGCTGCCTCCCAGTCTGCCTCGCCAACCCAGACCAAATCGGACATCCTCAGCGGGTTCTATGAGTCGTCATTCCTTCAATATTCACTGCTGGGGCTCCCATCAGCTGCCACGGCTTCGGAGCTGACTGCGAGTCTTTTGCGGTCAGCAGATCCTGATGTCACACACTCTCCAGCACCCAGCCTGGATAGTTTTAGACCAGGCGCCAGCCGACCCATTAGCGATCTAGGAGACATTCCGTCCGTATCAGCCCGCTCTCTTAACCCCGAAAACCCGCAAAGTCCTCACCGCCCTGTCCGCCGTCTTGTTAATTTGCTCGTCGGTATTATTTCAATATCTCCCACTCGCGCCATCACCACACGCTGGGGCAAGGAAATGCGCCTTGCTGAACTTCTCGTCGGCGATGAAACCCGCGCAGGCTTCTCTGTCTCTATATGGCTACCACCCTCGTCGGCGCGTAAGTCTGCGCTGGAAAGCACGCTCGAGCAATTACAGCGCCAAGATATAGTCCTGCTCCAAAACATTGCGCTTGGGGCGTACATGGACAAGGTTTTTGGCCAAAGTGTCAAAGGGGGCGATACCAGTATCAACTTGCTCTACCGTCACAGCCACAACACTACCAGCGCAGGCCTAGTAGGTCACTATCGTATTTGTGACCTCAGGGTTAGCCGAGACCTGCACCCGCAGCTTAACAAGACAAAGAAGGTTTTTGACTGGGTTATTAATTGTGTAGGGAGACCGGCGGGAAAGCGGAGTGCGCCAGCTGCAGGTGAAGCGAGCAGCAAAAGACAAGTGCGAACATGGGATATGCCGCCGCCCGATAGTGAGGAGAATGTACTGCAAAGTACCACGCATGTATAAACAGGCGGGACAAGTACCAAGCTGTGACTTGTGACGAGAACTATCGTGAGCTAAACAGTTTATTTGGCACTGTACACATCCAACAGCAATTTACTAGTAGTACATCACAATCACAAAATTGTCTACAAGAGGACTCGTGATTATCCACCACGATTTATTGCATTTTCTAAGTTTTACAGGTTTTTTTTTTATAGGGGGTTTTATGTTTCGGTCATAGACACATTTCTTTTGGGAGACAAGAGAGAAGAAGTAAAGGGAGGGAAAAAGAAAGAACATGCGGAATTTCCAGAGAAATTAACGAGCGAGAAAAGAGGAAAAAGAAATAGAAAAAGAAAAGAAAAAAAGAACACACACCACAACCGCGGCAACGACAATCCCCATCCGCCTACACTGACCACCCCCAGAAACCAACCCCTGCTAGCTATTCCTCACAGCCAAGTCCAACAACCCCCTCCGGCCAACCTATCTGTGTTTACAGGTAGAACATGGAGTTCACCATGGCCGCATTCACCTCGCGACTACCCAGAGTCAGGCCCGTAGGATCCTCCGACATGTACTCGGGACGGTACAGTCTCGCGCGCTCACACACGATATCCGCATAGTACGCCGGCGGGCAGATGCTGACGGCACGCGTCGACCGGCCAAAGACATAGCACAGGTCGTGCGTGACCTTTTCCAGGTCGTTGGCCGCCTTCTGGCTGGGTCCGTTGGAGAAGATGTCGTCGTACAGCACCGTATAGTGGGCGGGGCGCGCCGTACCCTTGATGCAGTCGTGGGCCGTCAGGAAAAAGTCCCAGTAGCGCGTCTGCGTGATGCCGCGGTCGACCACGGTGCCGCTCTGGATGTTGCCGTTGCGCGTGGCATTGTCGACGGGGTAGAAGCGCGTCTGGTGACGCTTGACCGACACAATCATTGACATGCGAGGCATCTTGCCCTTAGGGTACACCTTCGCACAGGCAGCGCGGATGGCCGGCAGCTCCTGGGTCGTAACCATGCCAAACTGCCCTTCGGAGACACCGTCACGGTAGATGATGAGGTTATCGGGCAGAGCATTCTTGTTGTGCTTGGCCCAAAGCGTAATGCGCGTAGCGAACTTGTCCGAGAATGGCGTGGGGTCAAGAATCTCCTTCAGGCTGGTCTGGTCCCAGGCAATGGCAGGCCACTGGGCGTACTGCGTGTCAATGCTGGCAACAAGGCCGACAATACTGGGCAGACCCTTCTTAGTGTCGGCCGGGCTCATGTTGGTCGGGTGAGTGACATCGTAGCCCAAAACCATGGTCTTGGCAGTCAGAATCGGCGACGGACGCTCCAGCACGTGGTTCACACCGCCCATCTTCAGGTTCACCTTGAGGGCAATGTTGCCCGAGTAGTTGCCGTTCATGGGCTTGGTAAAGTGCTTCTGCAGGAAGCAGATGGTGTGGATGCCGTATTTGACGTCGCCCAGGCCCTTGATACCCGAGTAGACGGCCGAGCGGTCGGTGCCCATAATGATGAAGATCAGCTGCACCTTCTTGTCGGCACATTCCTTGAAGAAGCGCTCCAGCTGGGTCGAGTTGATGTTGCAGCTTCCAGAGTGCACCGGCCGAGGCGCAATGGAAATCCCGTAGTTGTTGCGGAAGTCGCTGATCATGTCATCAAACGACTGCTGCTGGGCTCTGTCGGCGCCAAACTTTAGGAAGGCCCAGCGATCCAGCGGAGTTCCGGGCTTGGTGAAGGACTGGCCCTTGAGGTTCCATGAGCTCTTGAACGGGTTCAGCGTCTTCGTGCCACGGTACTTGAGGGTCGGGGTGGGGAGAATGCGGGCGTCGACCGTTAGGAGGTTCTTTCCAACCGTGATGCCCCATTTCAGCTGCAGACGACAGTGTTAGAAGATCCTATTAGATTTATAGACGGTTAGTGGACTTACCAGGTAGGTGGAATCATCCAGGCCAAGCTTCTGGCGACCGATCGTAGCAATATCCCGGGCGTTTTCGACAGGCGAGCGGCAGGCAAAGTTGAGCATGTCGGTGGTCTCGTTGCCAGTAAGCTTGCGCTTCACAGGCTGTGGGGCCACAGTAACAGCTTCAACGGGGTACCAGTTGGGGTGTTCCTTGTTGCCCGTGTACACCAGGGGGTACTTGTCAGTGGCCTTGACCTCGGGGTACTCTATTGTTCTTTTGGTTAGCACTTGGTCACAACAGCACAGACAAGCCGGGTATGGGGAGACTCACTCTTCTGGAAGAATTGAAGCACAGTGATGAAGCCGTCACGGTTGTTGGGGAACGCCTTTAGATCCTCAGGCTTGGAAAGCTTAAAGGCAACATTGCTGGGCTTCAGATCAGCACCCTGAGTCGGGAGAATCTTCATTGCATCGGGGAGATTGACACGCTGCCAGTCGCGAGCAAGAGCCATGCCCTGAAGGGTGCGATCAACGTAAATCATGGGGCCGCCAGGCGTCTTTCTCATGGGGACCTTGACCTTGAGGCGGTTCAGGAGCTTGGGAAGTTCGTCAGCACGAGCCGTCGTCATCATCGACTCCAGGCTGCGAGAAGTAATAAAGACACTGTGGGCCACATTGGCATTGAGAACCAGACGGCCAGTGGACAAGCGAATGCTCTGGAAGTAGCCGCGGACGGCCGAGAGGAAGCGGTAGCCATAGTCAAGGCCGAGGTCTTGGGTAATTGAGGTGTTGTCAATGGAGAAGACACGACTGTGGCCGAGGACATAATCACCGGGCTTGGTGAAAGCAGGAGAGCCAAAGATGATATTCAGGGCATCCATCGACTCGGCAAACTTGGGGAACTGAAGACCCATGGGGTCGTTGGGGTCGACCATGGTGTTGCTGTACTTCATCAGCTCGTTCATGTTGACGACCAGAGGCAGATGCACCACGATGTTGAACTTCTCGACCCTGTCGCGATCCTTGAGCTCTAGCGCAAACTCGCCCTCGGTGTACTTGGCCGGCAGCTCCTTGGGCGTGACAATGTACTGGCGGAACTCGCTGGCAACCGAGAGACCGGGGTTCTCCCGGTTGAGACGGGCAACGAGCTCCTTGAAGATCACCTCCAACAGCTTGGGCGGAATGTCGTCAGCCGCACGCAATTCTCCTCCCTTCTTGGCCGAAGCCTTCTCCTTTCCCTTTGATGAAGCCTCCTCGGGAACATCGCGCACTTGTGTGACTTTGATGGGGTACTTGTAGACCATGGTGCTAGGCTTAACGTCAACGGCGAAGTAGTTGGTCCAGACCTTGGTCGGAGTACCAATCGCACCGTATCCGGGACGAACGGGGAAGCCAAGTTCGGTGTTCTTGGCGGCCGGTCCGGAGATGGTAGCCTTTCCCATAGCTTTGGTAGCCCCCACAGTGGCGAGGCTGGTGAGAATCTTGTTTTCAAGCTGAGTGATTTTGACATCGGGGGCGGGGGTCTGCACGTTGGGGATTCTGTATAAGTTAGCTATAGGCATTCGGATCTCTAGGCTAAGCAATGCAACTTACTTGTAGCATTCATCAGTGACCTGCTGGAAGCCACCACGGCCGCCTCCACGACCACCGCCACGGCCACCCCGGAAATCGCCGCCGCCACGACCGCCGCCGCCGCCACGGTATCCATCGCCGCCGCCACGGCCACCGCCACGGCCGCCACGGAAACCATCGCCGCCACCGCGTCCGCCACGGAAACCATCACCACCGCCACCACGACCACCGCCGCCACGGCCTCTGCCACCACCACGGTTTCCACGGTCAGCCATTGTTATTGGTCAAAAAGAAGTCAGCCAAGTGGGGCTATGCCTTGTTTCGAGTTGATTGGCAATAGACAACAGCTGCTGACAGGTGTTGGGCAGTTGGATGAGCACCAAAAAATTGCCCAAAATTGAAGGCTAACCTAGCGTCAGTAACAAAAATGCAACAATTAAAACGAAAAATAAAAGGCTAGAAAGAATGGAAATCCGCGAAAAAAAAAACTGGGCAGCGTGGAAGACAAAAACAAAAATCAAGAAAAAAAAAACAATCAAATGTCACGAAAATGCTCTCTGAAAATATTTCTTTGAGGATTTCCAGGCGGCGATACTCCAGGGGAAGGCTAGAAAAAAAGGAAAGGAGATGCAGAAGAAAGAAAGAAAGAAAAAAAAAAAGGAAGAGAAAAAGAGGCTAGAAGTCGATGGTAAATAAGCAAAAATGTAGGGCTAGATAGCAGGAGGCAAGTAAAAGAGTAAGCAAGAAAAAGAGACTAGGGAAATTGATCAGACCCAGCTTGGGCTTTTGATAGCAGTAGACAGCAGAAAATATAGTGAGTAGTATATGGGCAACAAATAGAGTCTGGTAACTGTCCAGAACACCCTAGAGCGCTGAAATAGCAAGAGAGAAAGAAGGAGGACTGTTAAAGCAGGTCCGAAGTCTGATGTAGAAAAAAGACAGGAAAAAGAAAACAAGAGTCAATGGAGGAAGCTACCGTGATGTTTTAAACTATTTCAAACTACGATTGCCTATGGGCTATCGTCTTGGTTATCGTCTGTTTAAAAACAAGCTGAGACGAGATTGGTAGCTTGAAAGAAAACGAGGCAAGGCGTTGGGGATCGAAAAGGGAAGAAAAGAAGAAGTTGACGCTAAATTGGATGCAAGTCGCACCAAAAAAAAAACAATTAACAAGCAGCTATGGATAGAAAAGATTTTTTTTCAAGAAAGCCAAAAAACAGCGAGCTGTTGAAGAAAGAAAGAAAAAAAGAGAAACAAACAAAAAAGAAAAAAAATAAATAAACAGCGAAAGCGACAGAAAGGATATTAAGTAAGATTTAGGTCCATGTAGTAGTAGTAGTTAAAAGCCGCCCGCTTCTAGGTAGTTGGGGTGGAATTAGGCGTCTACAGCCTTCCTTGCAGTCCCGCCGTGCTCTGCTCTACCACTACGCTACGTACACGCATGATTGGGAAAGTCTCAACTTGTTTCTCTCTTTTATCGGCTGGGCTTAATAGTCTGATGTGACGGGTCGCTTAGCAGGACGAAGCAAACGCATTGCGCAAACAGCTCGTCTGCCAGACCGCAAGGCCATTCCAGTGCCAGAACGAAGCTTCTCTCATCTCCGTTAATAAGAACTAGTACTCCGTAGTACTCTGATGTACAGAGTATATTATCGGGTGAATGCATATTATTGTAATACTAAATCCAAAGCAGGCAGGCAGAAAGTAATATGCCAGAAGCATGACTCTGGGCGGAGCTGCACGCAAACAAATTCACCCGAAGATTTTGTGCTCACTTGATTCACAAGTTTGATCTGACACTAAGAAATTTGTCGTCTGGTCACAAACATGTCCGCTCATTTTTGTATTTTCTTTGTTCCCATCGTGCTTTCTGTCGCTGGACTTTCGCCCACTTAGTCTTTTTATAACCCCCTTCAAGGTGTTATTTGATCTAAGCCAACAAGATGATGGAATAGTATGCAGCAGAAGCAATGTTTTCTTTGTTCCTGGCTCATCTCATCACGTCACACCACAGTGCTGCTGCCTGCGGGAAAGCCTACGCTATGATGAGCCCGACTGTATTACACCTTTGTTGCCCCTCATCGTCATATTACGCAGTACTTGCAGTCAACTGTAACATGCATCGATTAGCGGCCCCCGGCAGACAAGCCTCAAAACGAAATAAAGAGCTCGACCAAACGTGGAGCATTCCTGCAGAAGTGGAGAACCTGCAAGTACCAGCAGGGGTTACCTAGCCATCCTTTGACAGGTAAAGTGCGCTGGCAAGCCACCCATTAAAATCAGCTAAACTACGGAGTAGTACTACTAGTAGTACGGCCATTTAGAAGCTTTTAGCGGGTGCGTTGACTTGGTTTAATCTTGAAGAACGGAAAAAAGAAAGCAAGCAAAAAATAATAATAATAATAATAATAAACTTCATTCTGGAGAATAGAAAATTCTTCATGTTCACTGGCAAAATAGCAAACAACGATATCATGCAAGTAGTACCTACATCGTGAAAGTTGTGATCAATAGGTGACGTTGAAAAAAAAAAAAAAAAAAAAAAAAAGACGTTGAAAAGACTGCGCAGCAATCACTTTAATTTTAACTGCCATGGTGGTTGGGCTGGGCTGCTTGTCATATCACGTGACCACATGACATGAGCGGGATCCACAGCGTGTTTTGGCAAGCGTCTCTGGCGCGCCACGGGAGCGTAGCGTGAATCAAGTCTAGAGCTGCCATCACGACCTCCACTCGCGACCTACACAAGAAATATCTGAAGAAAATGAGCTCACCCGATGAAAACGCTTTCGATGAGGAGCCGCCCTCTATTGATCCCTACAAGGTTCTGGGGCTGCAGCGTGACGCAACCGATGCTCAGGTGAAAAGCGCCTATCGCAAAGCCGCGCTCAAGAACCATCCAGGTACGGATCCCACGCCACCCAATGGCCCGACAAGCCGAGACATTCCAACCCTAACGCTATTATTGTCCTGATCAGACAAGGTTGCCCACGACAAGCGCCAAGAAGCCCACGAAAAGTTCCAGGCCATTGCCTTTGCCTACGCGGTACTATCGGACCCTGTGCGCCGCAAGCGCTACGACACCACAGGGTCGACGTCGGAGTCGATTGTCGACAGCAACGGCTTCAACTGGAGCGATTTCTACCGCGAGCAGTTCCGCGACGCGGTCTCGGTCGATGCGATTGCGCGCTTTGCCGCCAAGTACAAGAACTCGACAGAGGAAAAGGATGATGTCCTGGTGGCCTACGAGTCCTTTGAGGGCGACATGGACGCGCTGTATGAGTCGGTCATGCTCAGCGATGTGCGCGAGGACGATGCGCGCTTCCGCAAAATCATCAACGAGGCCATTGCCAGCGGCGACGTCCCTGCGTTTACGGCGTATACCAAGGAGTCCAAGGGCAAGCGCGCCGCGCGGCTCAAGGCGGCTAAGAACGAAGCGACGGAGGCTGAGGCATATGCCAAGGAGCTGGGCGTGCACGATAAGCTGTTTGGCGCCAACGACAGCGCGGACGAGGAGGAGGACGAGGAGCCCATGTCGCGATCCAAGGGCAAGAAGGCTACGGCTGCCAAACCCAAGCCGGCTGCAAAGAAGTCGAAGAAGCAATCATCAGAGGACAGTCTGGCCGCGCTGATCCGCAGTCGGCAGCAGGAGCGCGGCGGCTTCTTGGATGCGCTGGAGGCCAAGTATGCTGGTAAGCAGAAGAACTCGAAGCGCAAGAGAGAAGAGGGGCCGTCGGAGGAGGAATTTCTCAAGATCCAGGCACAGCTGGATAAGGGCAAGAAGGGGGCCAAGGATGATTCAAAGAGCTCTTCTCGCCGCACAAAGCGTGCTCGTCCCTAGGGCTTGGTAGACTGCATATAGCAACGTTGTGTTTTAGTTATGGGTTACGGCATATACATGATTTACTTTTAGGAGTTTGGGCAAATATTGAACTTTTCAAATTGTGTTTAAAAGCGACTGTATACTGTGACTTGGCCGTTTTGTGGCGTATGTTTCTCATATCTAACCCTAATAGCCCGCGATACCCTTACAATAAGTTTAAGTTGCAGATGTTTGTAATTTTGGCGAGTTAAATTATGTTTTGAAAAAGATATTATATTTGTCATGTGACCGAAGTTGTGTTACATTTAGAGTTTGCGCAAAAAGTCATTTGTTGAGGCACGGAAGATGAAATGGCACATTGACAACAGAATGTAGCGGTCGATGGAGTAAAATTCCGAGCAGTTGTAAACAATGACAGGGCCTCAATTATACGTTCCTTCATACCACAAAGTGGGACTATGCTCCTGAATTATTCTTCTATACTAACATGTCTCTGAGTTTGATCTTGATGTTGTGTCCCCTGGAATGTCCGACTTCTAGTAAGTAGAGATACAAGTATCGGTACTACTTATACTTTATGCACCCACCTCTTTCACATGTCTCAGTCGTTGGATCACATAAGTGTTTGAGTGTCATTAAAAATTGTGAGAGCTGATATAAATGCATTGCCAATGCAACGATGGTTGACAGCATATACAGATGGCAGATATTGGTGCTAGGTCGGCTTTAATCTTGTTCATTCACCCCAGCCAAGCGTCTAAAACTCGAAAACTTTGAGCCTGTTGTGATAGAGGATTATTGTATTTGGGCAGGTTGGCTAGTCTCATGCCAGTAGGTTGGAATGCCGGAAATTTAGCCATATTGGTAGTATATATGTGTTGTTCTGTGAGCTGTCATGTGAGGCGACCAAGATGCAGGGAGACAAAGATATAATGAAGTAAGAATCACACCTCAATCTGAAAGTACACTTCTGAAAAGAAACAAACCAAAACGACGACATCTTTTGTTAGGGTTACGCTGGCTTGGTACATAAAGCTTGGGAACTTGAAGTTAGCCGCAGCTGAAGTTAACTCGCATCTTTGGCGCTTTGCCGGACATCTGGTGTTGCACGGAAAATAACGCAAGCACCCGTCCAAGAACCAAGATCTGAGCAGTCCCCACGTACTTTGTTTAATTGAGATTTGCAGGCGCTGCAGGCGAAGGCTAGATCTTGTTCCGCTTAAGCACCACCACTTCTCCACAATGAAGCTCCCATAATGAAGCTTCTGGACTTGGCCTAGACGATGGACAAGTAACAGAAAGACATGGCAAAAGATAAAAACTTGACTACAACAAGGGAGATATACAGGCTTAGTATGAGACCTCATCCTTCGGCTGCGTAGTGAAGAATGTATACTAAGAAGATGAAAAACGGCGATGGCCTCCCTGGAACCAACGCCCTAATCTCTGTGTGCTGGTAAGTAATTAAGTAGAAAAAAAAAAGGCTCGGCCCAGGGCAGCCTATGGGGGTTTACTGGGGATCACCTGGTGTCTTGGGCGTATTTAAAGCCGGGAAGAATGCTACTTCTCGTGATAATAATTAGGTTGCAGACGAAAAGAATTACAGTGTTGGAAGTGGGTTGCAACAAGCCATCATCAGTCTGTAAATTGCGGCATTTCTTTAGGCGTAGTTTTTTTTTTTTTTTTTTTTTTTTTTTTTTTTTTTTTTTTTTTTTTTTTTTTTTTTTTTTTTTTTTTTTTTTTTGGGTGTGTCGCATCTAGACGACTGCATAAATCTCTTGTAGCCGAGATGCCGACTACAGAAATATATATATATATTTTTTTTTGGTTTGGTTTGGCGGTGCCCATAAAAGCTGCGTCAAGGCCAAGAGAGAAAGAGTTCCACTATTCGCCTTGAAACAGCCAATGCGAGGCGGCACTGCCGGCTTCAGCCACATTGCTGATTATCACACGTCGGGGCTCACAAAAACTTGTCTTTTTATTATTTTATTTTCGCAACTCCTCTGCGTTATTTATTTCCTCTCTTTACAATTTCTTTTTTTTTTCTTTTTACTTCCCACTTCATCGTCGCAGATTTATTTGGGTGCCGCTTTACAAAGAATATAAATAAGCCCTCCCTTTGCGCACCTCAGCCTTATATCATATATCCCGATTCAGCAGCTTTTCTTTGGCCCAGGCGAGAAACATCATAATACCGGTGCTTCCCTTTCCTCTCGCAAAGTCGCTAAGCTCTTTTTTGCTTTTTACTTTCTACGTCTGATTCCCAGTGGAGGCTCTGGTTAAACATTTTCCGTTGTGCGAGTCGGGAAACATAAGACAAGGAGAAAACATCTGGTGTCTTCAGCTCACAAGTTCAGCTCAGGCTTGACCTCGCTCCGGTACTGTCCCCTTTTTCTGACTGTTGTCTGGCGACCGTCCGTTGAAGACATTGAGATATCACATACACGCTCTTGTCTTTTCTCTCCGAGCTTCCTCTTTTGTCGTCTTGGTGCATCCTGCCGTCTCTAGTGTGTTGAACGTTGTTTGTCTCCATCACCGCGAAATCTATAGGTAAGATTCATTCCCACTTTGAATTCCCCGTAAAAGTGCACACCTATCAAGTCACCCGGGAAGAAATGTCATAGGCCAGGGGCCCTTCATGCAGTTAATGGCGTGGAAACACCCATGATGGCATTCCTGTCTCTTCGGAGCTCCAGGTGACTGGAAGTCAAGCCTTGGCCCCCGGTCCTGAGATGCAGACAGAGCAATGGTGAGAGAGAAGGCTTGAGGAGATTGGAGTCGAGTATTCGACTGCCCTGCCATTCCACCGGCTGGAATCAGGGATCAAAGCCGGCCCTTGGAAAGGAAGCATCACCGCTCCACGCGTAACTTCATTCCAAGGGCTCCTCTGGGATACCAGACATCGCCTTGACCTGTCGATTCGCACAGCTTGAAATGAAGCAAAGGCTTGTTCTTCTTTGCTCGCTGCCAAGATCTGCTGTGTCTGCCTGCTTCTTTAAGGTGTCGGTTTCCGCGTTGTTTCCTTTTTCTTTTCTTTTTTTTCTTCTGCACTTTGCCATCTTCTAGATCTTCCTTGAACTGGAGCCGTTCTTCTGTCTTTATCCCCAGGCAGTCTTCCCTTCTTTTGGCCCCGTTCAAAACTTCACCCTCCAACTCTCCCTTTGCTCTTTTGAAGATCCCACGTTATGAACACTTCTTTGGCAACTACACAGGCACAGCGCCGGTCGTGGTGGCAACTATGGCTGATACTCTCTGTTCAGATATTCTATTTTGCTTCTACCGTCAACGCCATGCCGGGAAACTTTGGCGGCAGCTCGCTTTCCAAGCGCTTTGAAAAGCTTATGCTCAAGGTTGAGGGCCGCTTCAACTCCAACAGCAACAGCCACAGCAATGCAAACAACAACAATGACAACAACATGTACCCTGCTGCTCAGTATGAGGCCAGCCAGCACCAAAACCAATACCAGGCCAGCCAATACCAAAACCAATACCCGGCCAGCCAACATCAACACCAATACCAGGCCAGCCAACACCAAAACCACTACCAGGCCAGCCAACACCAAAACCACTACCAGGCCAGCCAACACCCAAACCACTACCAATACCAGGACAGCTACTATGCCCCTCCAGAGTCTACCCAGCCCGTAGCGGCCTACTATGAGCCCCAAAACCCCGTGTCAGAAGGTACACCGCCGCCGATTCCGCCTCGGCCTGCTGCCGTGGACGACCGCGCGGATATTCTCCTCGGCCGCACTGACAGCACCACCTCGGACATCTTCAGTGCCGCCATTGCCACCAGTGCGCCAATGTCGGTGTTCCAGCAGGTTGATACGCACCCCGTTCCGCGTCTGGGAATCACCAAGTCTGGCCCGATCGAGACCAACAAGTTCCAGGCCAACCTGTTTCTGGGTGACCAAAAGGCCCCTGTTTACACTCTGCCGTACTCGGTGTGGTGGATGGGCGAAACTTCGACGCCGCTGTCGTGGGGTCTTGCTGTGGGCCACACCGACCCTGACCAGCGCGTCTTCGGCCCGATCAAAAGTGCCACCAATTCTCCGCAGTACTTTTACAACCCCATCAAAATCCAGTCGCTGATTATCTCGTCGAATCTGCTCAGCAATGACACCGTTCTGACCACGGACAGCATCACGGCCAACTCTGTCATGGTTCGGCTGCGGGCGTCCGCCTCGGCTGCTCCGGCTGTTAGTTTCCCTGTGGTCCAGGGCATGGGCTTCGTGACAGCGCTGTACACGGGCTCCAAGCCTGTCATCAAGTCTAGCGTTACTTTCCGCTCCGTCACACGCATTGCCAAGGACCCCAAGACGTCGGTAGCCAAGTGGAAGGTGGTTCTCAATGACGGCAAGACGTGGTGGATCTATGCGTACTGCACGTCTGGTAGCCAGATCAACTTTAAGACGTGGGATAACACTCACATCGAGGCTACCGAGAACTTTACGGGTGTCCTGCAGGTTGCCAAGGAGCCGGGCACCGGCGAGGCCATCTACGACAGCGCTGCCGGCGTGTACGTTGTCTCGGCGACTCTGTCTGGAAGCGTCAGCTGTGATACCGGAACATACTCTTTCAACTTTGACACGCACGGCCACGGCACTGGCGAGCCACTAATGTACGTTTTGCCGCACCACAGACAATCCTGGGATGCAGCAACCGAGGCGGCAGCCACCAGCCTGCAGCTGCAGACGCAGACCAAGGGCCTTGCGACGGGTGTTTTGGCACGCAAGTGGACCTTTATCGAGACCAGTCTGCCTACGGATCTGGGCTTTGAGCCGTACGCGCCCGGAATTGGGCCCAAGACGTCCATCTCTGAGTCGGCTCTGGCTACCATTCGCAGCGCTGCCGAGAGCGAAATCACGCAGAATGTGGCGGAGCAGGCGATCCAGCAGTCCATGTACTACAGCGGCAAGGCACTGGCTAAGTTTGCCATGATTGCGTGGGTGACCAAGAACGTGCTCAAGGACGATGGCATGACCGACACTGTGCTGTCCAAGCTCAAGGACTCGTTTGAGGTGTTTATCAACAACACACAGCCGTACCCGCTGTACTACGAAAGCGCATGGGGCGGCATTGTCTCCTCGGGAAGCTACATTACCGGAAATGACGGCGTTGACTTTGGTAATAGCTACTACAACGACCATCACTTCCACTGGGGCTACTTTGTGCTGGCCGCAGCGTACATTGGCACTCTGGATCCGACGTGGCTGACGGGTCCGCGTGTGGCCTGGATCAATACGCTGGTGCGCGACTACGCGAATCCCAGTGCGTCGGATCCGTACTTCCCGCAGTGGCGCATTTACGACTGGTACAGCGGACACAGCTGGGCCGGTGGTTTGTTTTCGAGCAACGACGGCAAGAATCAGGAAAGCAGCTCTGAGGATGCCATGTCGGTGTATGCGCTGCGGATGTGGGGTATTGCAACCAGCGACGACGTGCTGCGTGATCGGTGGGTTTTCTTTCCCTTTTCTTTTTTTCTTCTTTTTTTTTTTTTCTCTCTCTTTTCTTTCTTGTCTTTTCTTTCTTGTTTTTTCTATTTCTTTTTTTTTTTCCATGCAAGTACTAACCCGCTCATAGATCAACTCTGCAGCTCAAGGTGCTTGCGCGCAGTCTGCAAAACTACTACCTGTACACCGATAGCAACACCGTGCAGCCATCCAACTTTATCAAAAACCGCGTGGCGGGTATTCTATTTGAGAACAAGATCGACCACACGACCTGGTTCGGTGCCAATCTGGAGTACATTCAGGGTATCCACATGTTGCCGCTGTTGCCGGCATCGCCGATTGTCCGCACGCCCGAGTTTGTGCAGATCGAGTGGACAGAGATGTGGGACAGCGGGCGGGCTGATCAGGTGGATGGCGGGTGGCGCGGTATCTTGTTTGGCAATCTGGCCACGATATCGCCGCTGTCGGCGTGGAATTACTTTACGCAGAGCGACTTTACCAGTGCCAATCTGGATGGTGGCGTGTCGTTGACGTGGTATCTGGCGTATGCTGCGGGTAAGTTCTGCCTTGCACTTGCTGCACTTGTTGCTGTCACTTTGGGTTGCACGATTACTGACTGACGTTTGTGTTACAATATAGCAATGGGAGACCTATAAGCTCTTTATATTTCTGCTTTCTCCCTCTTTCTTTCTTTTCTCTTTACTTATTTCACTATTGCTTCTATCTACGACTTGCCGATATTTACTACGACTTGCAATTTTATTTTCTTGATGACGACTTTTCTTGAAGCTGACGCACCTATCTGCACATTTGAGCTGCTTTTCGAGCACAAGGATTTTAATGTAACCTTTTTATTTTAATACTATATGCCCATTTTAAGCCGACCTTTTTGACGCTGGACAACTAATCATTGATAGCAAGGTGCAACATGTCAGCGTAGGCTATCCCACAACATGAAGTTTCGTGGCAAGGAAAACGCCTACCATGCAGCCGGACAGAATGACTTTCTTGCAGGCTTTGAGGGACAATTGAGAAAAGTACGTGTAGAGTAGTAGCATTGTAAGATGTTTATACTATGTACTTAGTACACTTTGGAAATAATAATATGCAGTATGTTACATTGACTTGTTACATTGCTGCAGGCGTCAGTCACGCCTTACCAGTAATAAGGCCATACCATACAGGTGGACCTCTTTGTACTCCGTACACCTTTTTGTACGCCATGGAGACCTCCCATAAATGACATTAACACATTGTTTATTTTTATTTTTATTTTTTTAAGTAATCACTGTAACCCAAAAGCAGAGAACATTATGCAGTTTATTTTTTTTTCTTCTTACATTTTCTTATCTGCGTCGGCACGGAAAAAAAAAAAAAAAAAAAAAAAAAAAAAAAAAAAAAAAAAAAAAAAAAAAAAAAGAAAAAAAAGCAACGCACGGTGGACCTGCAGTAGAGAACAGCAAATTTGATATCTGCCTGCGTTTTCTTTTTCTCTTGTACAAGTACAACAACCATGTGATGAAATCGCAGCGTCAGGTTTACAGCAATTTGTCTCAAGATTACCGCTGCTGGCGGAACGAAGTTTTTTATTTATTTTTTAATTCTTTTCTATTTATCTATTTTTATTTATTTTATTTTGTCTAGGCTTGGCCATTGCAGGATGGACCTTCTTTTCCAACCTTTCTATCTAGCCTTTATAGCTTTCCTAGACCCTCTCTTCTAGACCCTCTCTTCTAGACCCTCTCTTCTAGACCCTCTCTTCTAGACCCTCTCTTCTAGACCCTCTCTTCTAGAACAGAAACCGAGCTTCGCATATCTTGCTCCTTATTTTTTGCCACAACTCGCATGCATAGCACAAAGCATCGCCAGTTACGTTTAGCCCCTGTATCACCCTGTACCCAGGGCCGTGGAGTGGAGATCTCGCAAGCAAGACTCGGTAGTGTGACGAAGTACTTTGTACTTATACTTTGTAATATTACAGTACTTGAGCTCTGTTCAAGCTCCAACTTGGGTCATGACGAAGCAAAAGCTTAACCACGGAAATGCGATGCGTTGTCTTACTGCTACTGCTGCTGTTATTTCATGCATTGGCTGCCTCCTCCTTCTGACAAGCATGTAGTCTTGAATTTTATGATATCTTCAAAACCAGGGTAAGGGAAACAAGAAAGTGTTGTTCTAATGAGACCACAGGGCTGTTTTGTGGCGTTTCGGCATCATTGGTTTGAGTACCAGTGGCTACTGCTAGTACTGCTGTCAGTTACTTAAGTGAGTAAGTACTTATTACGTATCGCGTGGCAACGCTTATGCGACGAGAGGGGAGCTGAATGGCAAAACGAAGCCATCGGGACTAACAAACTAGACTGTAACCAAACCGAACGCCACGGAAGACCAGAGATGCTGCAGGTCAATATTCTCTCTTGTTATATTAATTCCGCCAATATTCCCCCCCCGCGTCATCCAATGCGTTTTTCTTCTCAATTCATCTTCTTTTCTACCCCTTTCATATCCACTTCAACCTTTTCATCTTGTTCTGTTCTGCCCTTTTACAAGCCTGCACGCACAACTGTTGTCCAACATACTACGACGATAACGCCCAGAAGTTCAAGTCAGCAATTTAGTCATTTACTCTGTGCACCAATTTATCTGCCATTTATCTGCAACGCCATCTTCTTTGGACACAAGTCAAAGACAAACTGTTTTGTTTCCATCGGAGCCCACGAGAAACCGAAATCAAATCAAATCGCCCACTCGGATCATCGAACCGGACAACCGAAAAAGCTTACTTGTTTAATCTCAATTCCTTTCAGCCTGGTCTTTAACAATCCTTACAGTGACGATATTTTTGTGTTTACTAAAAAGGTGAGCTCAGCCGTGACCGCTCTTTTTTTCTTTTCTTTTCTTTTTTTTTCTTTTCCTTTTTTTCTTTTCTTTTTTTTTTCTTTTTTCTTTTGTTTTTCCGTTTTTTTTTTCTTTTTTTTTTTTCTTTTTCCGTTTTTCTTTTCTTCTTTTCTTCTTTTTCTTTTTTCTTTTCTTCTTTCTCTCAAGCGAGAAGGAGTGTAACAAGGGTTGGATTTGCGACCAGCTGCTGCTGCTGCTGCCCCATGCAGACAAAAAAAAATGTACATTTTGGGGCAGTGCAAAGCTAAGCTAAGCTGCTCATTCGGGAAACAACATGTTCTTCAAATGCAATGCAGAATGCAGACGATTGATCATTTCCTGAGAGTCGATTTTACTGGCACATGGACACCAAAAAAAAAAAAAAAAGCAGAGTGGATTCTATCGTGTTTATTCTTTTTTTTTTATTCATTACTCTCATGGAACCCGGAGGTTATTGAGAGACGTGTTTATTCTTGCTAAACTGTGCTGTTTTGGTGCAGCAGGTCAAAGCGCCAGTTCTCCGTACTTTTGCATGTGGACAAAGAGAACTGCCGTTTAATAGCACAAAGGGCATATCCAGTATGCTTGTTGTTCACAGGGCTAACCACATTTGTAGTGCTATCTTCTTTGAGCCTTGTTTAGACCGTTACTTGGTCAAACGCACTTCGCCATGACAATACGTGAGTCTCTTTGATGCCAGGTCTTGGTCCTTCCTTGCTCGTCATGATGTTTGCTGGGCGTGTACAGTTTCTCCCTCTTTACTGTACAAGCCTCCTCCTCCTCCTCCTCCTCCTCCCCCTCTCCTCGCTCTCACCGGAACTGCTGGTCTGCAAGCTCCAGAACTGCTGGTCTGCAAGCTCCAGAACTGCTGGTCTGCAAGCTCCAGAACTGCTGGTCTGCAAGCTCCAGAACTGCTGGTCTGCAAGCCCCGGAACTGCTGATACGCAAGCCAACCAAACCTGTAGGCTACAAGCACACACCTCGTGATCTCTACGCTGGCCAAGCATTAGCTCTTTGATAGTACAAAGTACAAGCAGTTAGTTATCTGCCGTTGCTGTGTTGTTACTCAATGCGGCAAGGCGTGTCTTATTCTCTTCCGGTACACTTTTTTCTTGATCCTTTTTATCACCACTACATTCATTACCTTTGAGCGACGCTTGCGGAGGTACTAATTAATTAGCGGCCTCTGGCGGGGTGACTTTTCCATTCCTTGCTACTTAGCGTCCCCTCTAGTGGAGGGTACTACTAGTACTACTACTAAATTCACTATTAAATTCTGCTCGGCTGCCACTGCCAAATTCCAGCTCGTTCTGCTTCCTCCTGCATTGCCGTGTCTTTCTATAGCACAGCATATTTCTTGTTTTCTTGATCACTTGATTATTTCTGCTTCTTCAACCATCCGTTATAAGTTTGCACCATTATCATCATCACAAACAAAAAAAAAAGTCATCAGCAACAAAAAATTCATCAAACAACTTTCCAGTCAATTAAAGAGTTACATTGACCACCCCTGCGCCCTCTGTTTCAATCCGGCTTCTTCATTTAGATCCCCTGGATTAAAACATCTCTCGAACACTACGCCGTTGCTATTTATTCTCTCTTCTCTGGTTATCATTTTCTTTTCTATTTCAGCTATTTCCGTGCCTCATTCCTATAATCCCTTTTTTTTTTCTTATTCTCGTCTTTTCTTTATTCCTATTTCTTCCTTTGTTTTTTTTTTTTTTTAAATTGCTTTCTTTGTCTATTTATTCTTTGTTGTTTAGCTAATATATCCTCACGAGTTTCCACAACTAACAAAGTGGCAATTTACTTTGAACCATCACAGTCAATCCTCATCAAGCCAAAATCTTCCGACGCGCTACAGCTCCCATCATGGCTCCTAAAAGCCGGTCTTCCAATCTCTCAATTGCCCCGACTGAGGCCACTCTGACAGAGAACTCGCCTCTACTCTGCACTCACGTCTCGACTGGCGATTCTTTTCCCAGACATATCCGCCACCAAACTCACAGAGCGACGCCCGTTGGCGACGGCCTATGGCGCGAATTCTTGCTGGACAGCCAAAAGACGCCCGGCACCGACAGCCAGAATCTAGTCATCAAGAGCTTTTCTAATATCTGGCACGTTTTCAAGGTGACGCTTCTTAGCAGTAAGTATTCTATTAATTCAGCCTCACTTACCTTGTCGTTGAAGAAAAAGTGTGGCGCCGGTTCCTGAGAATTCTTGGCGTTGCTTCTCGGCTATGACGGCTCCCAATTTCCATGTGGCCCAGCCTGTTAGCCCGGCATTTTTCTTCCGGGCACGTCTTGGACCCCGCATCAGCCTGCCTGGTTCCTGGTTTCTGATCAGTCATGTCTTTATTGATTCATCAACCCTCTTTCTATAGCAACAACTACTAACACGCGTCTCTACAGGTTATGTCAATTTCCTTCTCATTGCCGTTCCCTTTGGTATTCTCGCTGGCGGGAACCACTGGGACTCTACTCTCATTTTTTCCATCAACTTCTTGGCCATCATCCCTCTCGCCGCCGTCCTGTCGTTTGCCACGGAAGAAATATCTATGAAGCTTGGTGACACCCTTGGTGGTCTTCTCAACGCCACTTTCGGTAACGCCGTTGAGCTTATTGTCAGCATTGTCGCCCTTCGTGATGGCCAGATTGAAGTCGTCCAGGCCTCCATGCTTGGCTCAATCTTGTCCAACCTGCTTCTGGTCATGGGCATGTGCTTCTTCTTTGGAGGTCTCAAGAACATGAACGACGTCAACGGCCATGGCCGTGAGCAGACCTTTGCTTCGGCTACTGCCCAGACGACCTGCTCAATGATGACTCTGTCGGCTGCGTCGCTAGTCATTCCTGCTGCTCTGTCGTCTGTCCTTCAGGGCACTAGCGATGATGGCGAGCAGGCCAAGGCTATTCTGACCCTGTCACACTACACTGCCATTATCCTGCTGGCTCTGTACGTCATGTACCTGGTCTTCCAGCTCAAGACCCACCATAACTTGTTTGATGGCTCTACTATCGATCCCCGTTCGCCCATCTCTGATGCCGAGACTGCCGTTTCCCACGACATTGACGACGAAGAGGAAGAGGAGCCGATTCTGACTCCCTTGGCTTCCATTGGCGTTCTCATCGTGACCACTATCCTGGTTTCCATCTGCGCCGACTACCTCGTTGGCAGCATTGACGATCTGGTTGAGCAGGTGCACATTAGCAAGAGCTTCATTGGTCTGATTCTGATTCCCATTGTCGGCAACGCTGCAGAGCACGTGACTGCTGTGGTTGTGGCTGTTCGTGACAAGATGGATCTTGCTATGGGAGTTGCCATTGGCTCCAGCATCCAGATTGCCCTGCTTGTGACTCCGTTCCTGGTTATTGTCGGCTGGATCATGGGCCAGCCCATGACTCTGCACTTTGAAATGTTCCAGACCGTTGCATTTGCATTCTCTGTGCTCGTTGTTACGTACATTGTGCTGGATGGCCGCTCAAACTACCTGGAGGGTGCCATGCTCATGGGTCTTTACGTGATCATCGCCATTGCCTTTTATGTCAGCCCTACTTCTCTGTGAGTGAGCAGCTGATGCATAATACTGGGCACTTGGCTCGCGGCAGACGATGAAACCATGGCCTGGGGAAGCGTGGAAATTTTGTCTGCCTGTTGTGCTATCCAGTGCCCCTTTGGGGGGCCTTTTGGGATATCTTGTCATGGTATCACTTTCTCTGCTGTACTATTAGTTATTGTTGTTTCGCATTTTACTTTAGATCTTTGGTCTCTGCCAAAAACTTTTTGATTTGGACATATTTATATTTGCAATTTTCATTTTATCACCATATTAATACCACATCCCCCGCGTAGCATGTAAAGTGTATATTGAAAAAAAAACAGTCCCTATTTTATGAACCAAGAAAATTATAAAAAAAAAAGAATTCCCATATGCAACAAACATGGCACCCATAGCCAACCTCCAAAGATGTATAACAGACCATCCCATGTCTCGCCCAACACTACACTCATTTTTACAACGCCGGCCGCGACATGGGCTTAATAATTCCCTGCTTCAACAACACCCGCGGCTTTGTCGACGCCTGGAACGTCTCCTTGGTCATCCACTCGGGGCCCACCGGCGCCCTCAATGACCGCTCGTACTGCTCGCTATTCTCAAACTTGTGCGGCAGCTGCGACGCCAGGTACTTGTCGTTCTTCTTGACGCGCTTCTCGTTGATAATCACACGCGCCAGCTTGGCGTCGCGCCGGTCCTTGCGCTTGACGCCCGCCACCACGCTGGTGAACTTGCCGCGGTGCTTGTTGGCCTCGCGCGCGCCCACGCCGTCGCCCACCCACGCGCCCCAGCCCGGCAGAGTGTTGTCAATGACTTGGTCGTCCTGCTCCGCCATCACCGTCTCCTTCTCCGCTGAAAAGTCGGCATCGACCACGTCGCCGCCCGCAAACGCCCGCGAAATCAGCTCGTGCTCCGACCGCAGCGCCAGCGGGTGGTGCACACGGCCTGCATCGTCTTCGCTGTCGGAACCCTCGGACGACGACGTGTCGGCCTCGGCCTCGGCCTTGGCCTTTTTGGGCTGCGTCTTGGCCACGGCCACGTCACCGCTGCCACTACCCAGCACCGTGGCAGTCGCCGCGTCAATGTCCAGCTCGACGGTGCGCGAAGCCGATGACGCGGCAACTTTGCTCTTGCGGCTGGGCTTCTGGGCGCGCGGCACCGTGGCCCACGCCTCGCCGGTGTTGAGTGCGTCCTTGGTGTCCTTGGCCTTTTCCAGGACAAACTGCACTTCGTCGGCGTCTTCCTCAGTGACGGCCTGGCCGGCGGCCGAGCGCTTGTCGTTCTTGCGCACCAGGGCGCTGACGGCGGCTGTACGGGGGATCTTCTTGGGGCGTTGCTCGTCGTCAGAGTTGACGTCCGAGTCGACGTCCATGGCGTCCTCGGCGTCGCCAATTTCGCCGCTGACAGGCCCGCCAAAGGTACGGCGGCCGACTTGGCCGTCGATCATGCCCTCGGGGTCGGACTCCTCCTCGTCGCCCGAGTTGAGCATGCGCTCAATCTCGCGAATCATGGCGTCATTCTCGTGGCCGCGCTGGCTCTCGATGCGCTGCATAAAGTCCAGTTTGTTGAGTTGGCTCGTGGGGCCGGTGTCGCGCTCGGCCTTGAGCTTGGCCAGCTGGCGACGCAGCCGGGCCTTTTCGTCGCCCTCGTTCTCGTCGTTGATGGAGTTGTCATCCGAGTCGCTGTAACCATCGTCGTCGCTGCTGTCCTTGCCGTCCACGCGGCGCTTCAGCTCAATCTCGCGACGGGCCATGTCCTCGATGTTCTCACGGTACTCGGGATCCCACGCGGCGCGCTTCGTCTTGGAGTTGGCCTTGGCCCACTTGCTGTCTCTGTGACGCGCGCCCACACGCTCCAGCGCACGCTTGCGCGCAGCGTCCTCGCGCTCAGCCTCAGAGTCCAGCTCACCGTTGGCTTCCATCTCGGCGCGCATGGCCATCTCGTCCTTCTGGGCCTGCTTGCGGTGGATACGGTGGTAGGCCTTGCTCTTGATCTTCTTGATGCGCTTAGAACGCTTCTCTTCGCGCGACCGCATCTCACGCTCCTGGCGGCGCTTGTTGACAAGCTCCTTGACCTGTTCGGGCGTGAGCTCGTTGCCGTCCTTGTCGACGGGCTTCTTCTTGGGCCGCTCGAGCGACATACCGCTCTGCGCCAGCAGATCCAGCATGGTCTTCTCAAGCTCATTGGTGGCGTTTTCGACGGTAATAGGGCGGAACTCCTTTGTCGAGAGACTGGCGTTGGGGGTGTCCTGAAGCAGCGGGAACTGCAGGTGATCCGCGCGGCGGTTTTGCTTGATAGTCTCGGTCCAGCGATCGAGCGTGTCGGCCGTCTTTTCAAAGGCAACCTTGCGCGTAACCTGGGCTTGCTGCAGCGGCGCAAGCGGAACAGTGAGCTTTGTGTTGGCGCCGCGTGCGTCTTTTTCCTCCTTGGACAGCAGCTTCACTGACTTGCGAATGTTGGCATCGCGGGATTTTATCAAGCCCAGATCGCCCAGGCTGATCTTTTGCTTGCCAGAAGCAACAGCGTCTTCCTCGTCGTCATCGTCGAAGCCGGCAAACTCGTTGGCCAGGTCGTTGAGCGAGACCTTTTTTCTGGTGGGTCCGTCAACGTCGTCGTCGGACTCTTCTTCGGAATCGCCTTCGGAGTCGTCTTCGGAGCCGCTGTCGCCAGAGCCAGACTCGGAGTCGGCGTCCTCAGCCTTCTCCTCTTCTGAGGACTCTTCATCCGCCATATCCAGGGCCGTGGCAAGGTCTACGGCATCGGAGCCCAGCGAGCTAGCGTCGTCGGAGTCGTAAGCTTCCTCGTCTTCTTCATCGTCGGAGTCGGCAGCCTTCTAAATAACTGTTAGCTTTGTACTTGTAGTTTGTATAGTTCTTTGGCGTATGAAACAAACCTTTTTGGGCTTAGCCTTGCTGCCGCTAAAAGTAAAGTCGGCAAATTTCTCCTCGTCGCTCTCGCCAAAGGCCTCATCACTATCCAGCTCCGAATCCTCGTCGTCATTGGGACGCCCATTGATGCGCCATTGGTTTCCCGACTCGTCACTGCCATACTCGACATCTGAGCCGTCCTCCGGTCTACGGCCGCGCTTTCCACGGGGCGTTTCGTCTTCGTCGTCGTCTTCGTCGTCATTGTTGTTTCTTCTGTTTGACGGGCCGTCTTCTTCTTCTTCGTCGTCGTCTTCGGGGTTCAAGAAGCGCGACCGGGGCGTGCGCTTCTCCTTTTGCGGAAACTGCTTAGCAGCAATGTTGTAGGCATCAAGCGCCGTGGCCTGAGCCCGGGCCTTGGAGCGTCTATTCGGAGCATTTGTCTTTTTCGGGCCGGTTGAAAGCGATCGCCCGTGCGATTGGCGACCGTGTGACTGGCGACCAGACATTTTGGTTGGATCTGTAGATGTGGCTGGCTGTACTTTCAATAACAAAAAAAAACACAGAGTATACTTGGATTCAACAGATACCAGGTAGCACGAAAAACAAAGGTGTGTAGAGACCGATTTAGTGGCGGCCGTTGGGCTGAAGGCGGCGATGCTGCTATAGAACTGCTTGTTTAACTTTTTTTCCTTGCAGTTTTTTTCTGCCGTCCCAAACTCCCAGGGCGGTGAGATATTTTTTTTTTCTTCATTAAAGTCTGCTCTTGAAATGACTTGAACAGTGGGGTGTAAGCGCCACAACAGGCATCTAACGCCACACTTTAGCTGGCTAGCCATGTGGCGCGTTAGAGCCGATTTTTCCAATTAGAAGTCGACAATTTCAGATTTTGCAGGGCCCAATTTTGGGTTGGTTGTATTCCGTCATATCACCCCATAATTAAATGTAGGATCAGAGCCGCATGCCGATTTTGACCGTTCAACATCGGAGTTTATATTTTGCGAACAAACGTTTCCCTTTTGTTCCCTCTTTGTCTCTTACTTCAAACCAAAGAATAGAAATAAAAGTCCCTAAAAATGGCATTCTTGATGCCCGGCACCGCCGCCCGGCGCTTGCCGCTTCTTCTCAAGACTGCTGCTTCAGCTTCTCCATCCCGTCTCATCATCGCCCGCCAATGTCTGCCACTAGCTGGCCAGCTTAACGCCAGTGCTCGTCTGGGTGTTTCGGCCGCTGTTCACCAGCTTCAACAGAGCAGTCGGATTGCTGGTCTAGATGCTGCGCGCATGCAAATGCGCATGTTTAGCCACGCCTCCCGCACGCTTCAGGCTGCTTCTGCTGCTGCTTCGTCTCCTACGTCTACTTCTGCTTCGTCTACCGGTTCTTCGTCTTCATCTTCGTCTTCATCTTCGTCCTTCCCCGAAAAGACCACATCCAAGGCTGTGGCCATCTGGTTGATTGGAAGTGCTGTCAGTGTCTTTGGTATTGTCGTCTGGGGCGGTCTCACCCGTCTGACTGAGTCTGGGTACGCTCACAATACTCTCATCTCTCATTTTCACCTCTCATTTTCACCTCTCATTTTCACCTCTCATTGCCACTTGCGCTAACCTCACGTTAGTCTGAGCATCACCGAATGGCGCCCCGTCACCGGCTCCATGCCGCCCCGCGACGAGGCCGAATGGGAATCTGAGTTTACCAAGTACAAAGCCTCGCCCGAATACGCCATCCTGAACCCGAACATGAACCTCGCCGAATTCAAGAAGATCTACTTTATGGAATGGTCGCACCGCCTCTGGGGCCGCGCCGTCGGCATGACCTTTGTCCTCCCCGCTCTGTACTTTATCGCCCGCCGCCGCGTGTCCGCCCGCATGGCCGCCAACCTTCTCGGCATATCCACCCTCATTGGCTTCCAGGGCATGATCGGTTGGTGGATGGTTAAGTCTGGTCTCAAGGATGACCTGTTTGCTCCCGGCTCGCACCCGCGTGTCTCGCAGTACCGCCTGGCCGCCCACTTGGGCACCGCCTTTGTCTGCTACTCGTGGATGCTCATGTCGGCACTGACTGTGCTGCGCACGCGCAAACTCCTCGCCGACCCCGCTGCCGCTCTGAAGCTTGCCGGTGCGCTCAGCACGCCCGCCCTAGCCCGCTACCGCACGCTGGTCACGGCGCTGACGGCGCTGGTTTTTACCACTGCCATGTCGGGTGCCCTAGTGGCTGGTCTGGACGCTGGTCTGATCTACAACGAGTTCCCCAAGATGGGCCTGGGCCTGGCGCCGCCGTCGTCGGAGCTCTGGAATACCTTCTACTGCCGTGAGGCCGACCACTCTGACCTGTGGTGGCGCAACATGCTGGAGAACCCCAGCCTGGTTCAGCTGGATCACCGTATCTTGGCCATGACCACCTTCACCTCTGTCCTTGCTCTGTTCGCCTACTCGCGCCGCGGCAACCTCGCTGCCATCCTGCCCAAGAATGTCAAGAAGTCCACTCTGGGTCTGGTTCATCTAGTCACTCTACAGGCTGCTCTGGGCATCACTACCCTAATCTACATGGTTCCCACGCATTTAGCCGCTACACACCAGGCTGGTGCTCTGGCTCTGCTGACTGGCGCCCTGGTCCTGTGCCACCGCCTACGTATTCCCAAGAGCACTATGCGCGTTCTGGAGAAGAAGATTGCCGAGGTGTCCAAGGCCACTTCCCGCTAAGGAAAAGCGGCTGCTGTGTATATCATTTGTAAATTTTAGCGTTTGTTGTTGTTTTGAAGTGCCAGGATATGGCCTTTGTATAATATAGTCTTTTCTGTTCAAGGTTCATGTCATGGATCACGGTCAGTCCTCATCACAAGTTTCGTCGATGTTGTTGTTACTTGTTATGCTTTTTTTTTGTATTCCTGAAGCCCTAATTCGTATTTACCCATGTCTCATTCGACAGCTATCTGAACGCTTTGCGTTTAATTGTTTTAGTGGGCTAGTCGCCCATGTTAGCATTCACTTTCTTGATAGTCTCGGTTGGATATCACTTACTGATCTGCTCGGCAGGGATGGGCGTCACGCCCACCGTCTCCGCGGCAGTCTTCTCCTTGGGCTGGCTCTTCTCCTCCTTCATGAAGGGGAAAGCCAGAACCTCACGGATGGAGTAGTTGTTGGTCAGGAACATGACCAGACGGTCAATACCCAGACCCCAACCACCAGTAGGCGGCAGACCGTACTCGAGCGACATGCAGAAGTTCTCGTCAATCAGCTGAGCCTCGTCGTCGCCCTGGTCCTTCTGGCGCGCCTGCTCCTCGAAACGCAGACGCTGGTCAAAGGGATCGTTCAACTCAGTGTAGAAGTTGCAAATCTCCTTGGTGGCAACAAACGCCTCGGCACGCTCGCACAGACCGGGCTGGCTACGGTGGTACTTGGCCAGGGGCGACATGACCTGCGGGTGGCCCTGGATGAAGGTAGGGTTGATGCACGTGTTCTCAATGTACTCGCCGACCAGCTTGTCAATCATGCGGGCGTTGGTCAGGGGCGGGCTGCAGTCCAGCTTCATCTTCTTGAGGACGCCCTTGAGGAACTCGTTGGCCTCGGTGGTGTGCAGCTGGTCACCGGCAGGGAACTTCTCGCCGGTAGCCTCCTCCAGAGCGGGGATCATGTCAACACGGCGCCAGGGTCTGGCCCAGTTGATCTTGTAGCTCTCGCCGTGCTGGTTGGTGAAGTCGGTCTCGTAAGAGCCCTTCAGAGCAAAGACCAGGCTGCTGACCAGCTCCTCGGTGGTCTCCATGACGTCGTGGAAATCGGCGTAGGCCTCGTAAAACTCAATCGTGGTGAACTCGGGGTTGTGGGTCAGATCGATACCCTCGTTGCGGAACTGTCTGCCAATCTCGTACACGCGGTTAAGACCACCGACAACCAGCATCTTCAGGTACAGCTCGGGGGCAACACGCATGTACATGCGCATATCCAGGTCGTTGTGGTGGGTGACAAAAGGCTTGGCGGTGGCACCACCAGCAATGGCATTCATCATGGGAGTCTCAACCTCAATGAAGTCGCGGTCGTCGAAGTACTTGCGGATGAAGGTGACCATGCGCGAGCGAGTGATGAGAGTCTCACGGGTCTTCTTGTTCATGACTATATAGAATCCTGTTAGAAGTGTTTTACGGCACATGGTTTAGAGGCGGGAAACATACTCAGATCCAGGTAACGCTTGCGGTGGCGCTCCTCGTGGTCCTTGAAACCGTAGTGGTCGTCGGGAATGGCGTGCAGGCAGGGAGTCAGGAGGATGATTTCGGTGGCGAAGATGGACAGCTCGCCCTGCTCACCCTTCTCGAGCTTGCTCTTGGGAGCAGTACGGCCGGGGTAACCGATAATACCTATAGGCCGTCAGTTATCGGTCCATAAAAGCGTTCTGGCCGTGAAACTTACCAACAATGTCACCACGGCGCAGGTGCTCGTGCTGAGCCTCGAAGCTGGGGGCACCCTCGGAAACCTCCTGGGCCTGGCACATGACCTGGACCTTGACACCCTCAGTGCGGACCTGGAAAGCAATGTGTTAGTTTTTTTTTTTTGAGCTGTCTTGTAGGTCCGGTGATAGTTTCGGGTCTGCTTACATCGTAGAAGCACAGCTTAGCGCCAGACGTGCGCTTGTTGTAGATACGGGCACCCAGACGGATGACCTTCTCCTTGGCAGTCTCGCCGGACTTCAGGTGGCCGAACTCCTCCTCGAACTTGCGCAGATCGTAGTCGACGTGGAACTTGTGGGGGTAAGGGTTAGGCGACTTGGTCTCGCGCAGCTGTCATAGAAACGAAGTGTTAGCCGAGATGTCTGAAATAATACTACTAGTACATGTACCATGTAGCGGGGTTCCTCCACCAAGAAGTCATCGGCCCATTATCCTCTTTTCTCTGCACCATTCTTCTTCTCTCGCCGCATCACTCTTCCATATGCCTACCTTGCTGATGTTGCGGCTGCGAATCTCAAAGTACTGGTTGGGGGTCAGCTCCTTCTCGTCGGCCTCGGCGTTGCCCTTCTTCGCAGAAGCGGGCTTGGGAGGCGCAGCGGCAGCCTTCTTGGCCTTCTCGGCCTCCTTCTGGCGGGCCTTCTGGCGCTTCTTTAGCTCCGTCTTGGAGATCATTTCGCCGGTGACATCGTCGAGGAGGAGCTTGGCCAGCTGCTCCGTAGGCGGCGCAGCGGCGGCGGGGGCGGCGGGGTCAGACATTTTGGCTTATCGGGGTTTTCGTAAGCCTTTTTCTTTTTCGGATTCAAATATTTGTTGATTTCTCTTTCTCCTAGAATCAGAAGAACAAGAAAGCAGACAAGAACAAACAAGGAAAAATCCGAAAGAAAAGAAAAGAAAGCGAGAAAGAGAGAAAAAGAGAAAGAGAAAAAGAAGTTACGGTATTTTTTGTGGGCTTGGAATTGAGGAACCCAAAGTCAGACAACCCGAAAAAAAAAATAGAATAAAATACCGACAAAAGTAAACTTACTGAACAGAATTTAATAGGCAAGTGGGATGGCGGGGTAATTTTTTTTCAAGTGCTTGCCTTGGTAGAGAGCAGCGCTATTTACTCCGTACTTACTTAATTATATCTCTGTATCAACAACCGATGCTCATTCTACTGGGTACTAATTCTCACCATGCATTCAAAAATCACATAAACCGCATGCGAAATACCGCCAAAATTGGTGCTCTGCGCGCCAGCTACTTACGAAGGTATAAACCTTTATCAACATACAGTCACCACCGCGTTTGCTAGCAACGAAACACCGACAACGGTAAGAATAACACCGAAACAAACATAACTCAATGCAGTGGCTCACAGCTTTGAGTGCAGATGGTGGGGCAGTTGATGCAACTCCCGCCATCGGCCTCTTGTACCATTTTGCTGCGTTTATCAACTTGTGGCTTTCTCTATAAAGCCATTCGAGGGTATCTTATTTACACAAACATTTGACACGCTACTTTGACTCATTCACATACAATGTCTTCTCGTTACGCAATGTTGCAACACATGTAATTCTTTGGCACCCAAATGACGTCTTTTGTTCAGCTGTCCGCTATTACGCTCTGCAGTTTTTTTTTTTTTTTTTTTGCCGTGACTCAGTCTAGCATTAACTTGCTGCAGATTTATTATTGCCCCTCTTCACCGCCCGCCCAATTTTATTGGCGCCAATGAACTTGGCTCGTCCATTAGAGCCACTTACACCCATTTGGTGTTAAACACAAAAATTTCACTACAATAACTCATCACATCACGATATCAAAAGACTATAAATGGCAGGATATACCGTGTATCTTCATCTAGCTAAGGAAGACTCTGTTACGTAAATTCCACCCAGACTGGCAAGTGGAGGCAAGCTTCAAGATGTATCGTCGTGAAAACGACTTCGACTCAAAAGTCGCCGCAGTCAATGCAAAAAAAGAAAAAGAGAGAGAGCCACAGAGAAAAGAAAAGAAAAGAAAATCAACAAAGACGCCGTCAACCAGACCCGCCATCTTTGCACTGAATGTTCCCCATAAATCAACCTCTGCAACAAAAAAAAATGTCTACCTTTCTATCTATATCCAGACATCACCAACTAGCTCACTAACCACACTCTTCACAACTCCATTCCAAAACCCATGATATCAGAAAGTCTACCACATCAGTCTTCTTCATGCTCATCCCAGCTAACCCAGATAACAGCATTGTCCAGTTTTCCGCTCGACTATGCGAAGGAATCCAGAGACAGCACAACGATATCCCTCCACTTGCCCGCGCACCACGTCGCGTTCCCCTTGGTATCAGTCCATAACGCAACAGATAATTTGGGATCGCTCCCAAAGGGTAAAGATTAAAAAGGAGAAGAAAAAATATAACAAAAGAAATGGATTGAGAAAACAACAAAAGAGTTGACAAAGGAAAAAGACAAACAAAAACAGAATAAAACAGCTTTTACCCAGAACAAGGAAAACGACAGAGCGAAGAAAAGCAGAAAAGAGAAAAGAAAAGAAAAAAAAGAAATTGAAACCGGAAATAATGAACGACAAATAGGGACCAAAGCCAAGACAATGCGAATTGCCTGGCGTCCAGAAAACGAGTGTGACTGTGTAAAGAGGAGAAAGAAAACACAAAATATACAAAAGAGAAGGGACGAAAAGAAATGAGAAAAAAAAAAGGAAATAAAAAGACAGATGGAAGAGAAAAGAAAAATAATGACACCAAACGCTGATTCCAAAGAATATTAAACGAAAAGAAAAAATGAAAAATGAAACAAAGGCAATGCGAATGGGAGATGAAAGCGCGTCGCACGGTTGAGATGATAATCAAGCCGTTTGAAAGTACGCAATGAAGGAGTACCAACAACAAAGGTTGCGCGCTTTAGCTCATAAACATGTCTTCCGAAATGGTTAGCACGCTGTTTGCTGAAACCATGGCATTCTGGGATAGCGGGACACCCATGCCCTGCATCGCGCGCACATTGATAGCCTGTGACCGGGCGCCATTGGCCATGGTAAAGCGGCTGTCGTTGACGGCGCCGTTGGCCTGCGGCCGGTGCGCTCTGGTGCGCGGAATATCAAGCGAGCCCTGCTGCTGTGACGGCACCATGGGAGTCTTGGGCAGCTGCTTAATGGGCTGGTCCATAAAGTTGTCGTGCATTTCAGCATCGGCATCGCCGTCAGCATCCACGTCACCGTCGACATTAAGGTTGCTTACGCCAATGCTAACATCAGCATTCGCACTAACGTCAACTTCAACCTCGACATCAGGATCAGCGTCGGCATCGCCATCAACGTCACTCACTAGAGAAGTATCCATCTTATCAGAGGCTTGTTCTTCTGCAGTCTTGGGCGCCGGCGTCTGCTTCTGTTGCTGGGCCTGGGCCTGGGCCTGGGCTGCCTGTTGGGCCTGTTGCTGCTGCTGTTGGGCCTGCTGCTTCTTTTGGGCGGCTTGTTGTTGCATAGCAGAGGCCTGTCTCTGGGACGTAGCCTTGGAGACTGAACGAGACTTAGGCTGTCTCGACTGTGGAGTCTTCGTCACGGACGGCATGCTGGTACCCGTAGGCGTCAGAGGCGGAACGGCACCATCCAGGGGTCTTTGCGCACTCATGCCATTAGCGGCAGCTCTAGAAGCCTGCACAACCGTCTTCCAGCGCTCAATCGACTTGATAAGAATAGACGAAACGTCCTCATCAGCAGTAATGTGGCTAAGAACACTGCGGCTGTTTTTGTTGGCCAGCTCCAAGAGGTAGGGCGCAAGTTCGGGATCAAGAGGGGTGGTGCTAGGGGGCGACAGAATGTACTCCTTGGGTGTGTTGGTCTTGGTCACAGACTCTACCTGAGCCTTGAGCATGGCCACCTCCTGCGCAAAACGCGAGTTCTGCTCCTTCAGAGAATCAGTCTCCTTGTTCTTGCGGCCAATCCCGCGCGCCAGTTCAAGAATCCAAACCTCCTGCTTGCGATCGTCCGCCAACTCTTTCCAGACGGTATAGGACGATTGCAGGTGATCGGTGATTTGGCGATGGAGCGCGTCCACCGACTTTTCAGCCATCATTGCGGCGTCACGAGCCTCCTTGAGCGCCGTGTTGTTGGCAGGCACAAGGGTTAGCTCGTGTGAAAGTTGTGAAGTTGTCGCGCTGCATTTGACTCTCCATTTCCGAAACTCTTCGGCAAAGTAGGCTACCAAGGCATCATATTCGCGCTGGTCGGGTGGGTGAACCGACCAAGAAGTGGATGTAGGGTGCTGAGTCGAGGAGAAGAGGGTCGGGGGAGGTCTCAGGCACTGCAGTGTCAAGGAAGGGAAATCGAACTCGAGGGGGTCAAATTCAAAAGGCGTAGTAGTACTAGCTTGCGTTTGCCTGTAGAAAATATGTTTGTTAGAGTCAATATGAAAAAGCACAAGGGGCATTGGACAGTACATACTTGGCTGCTTTCAACAAGCTAATCAACTCTCGTAGCGCCAAGTCGGTAGCCTTGGCCGTATCCAATGCGCCAGCCATGCGCTGTCGCGACTCGAGTTGGATTTTGTGAGTGACCTGGCGACTAACAGTGCGATTTCCAGCGGGAGCCGGTGCCATAGTCGACGTGCCATCAATACCGTCCTTAATGACAGTGCCATCCGAGCCCTGTGAGTTTGACATGTGGGACATGCTATCTTCGGCGCCGGGGGAACCTTCGCCAGCTCTAGGTGTACCTAGCGAGCCCGACATATTTCTGTTGGAGACGTTACGGGGCTGGCGGCGGGTGATATTGCCGCGGATATCGCGGATGGCGTCGACATCGTGGATGCCATCAGATGGCTTGGGGTTCTTGTCGCGAATGTAGAGATCGAGGTGGCGGCCCAGCGAAGAAGAGGTAAAAGCCTGTCCGCAGAACTGACACTTCTTGTCCTTGGGCGCCTTGGTCGCAAGTTCGTCTTTGGGGGAAGCAGCTTCGGCCATGATGATGAGAGTAATGCTATGTGTCGATGGGTGAACGAAGTAGTGTATGGTATATGTAGTATATATGCCGGTATTGATGCAATTGCGGCAGGCCGGAAAGCTACGGGTATAACAACTGCTCCTGGGGAGCTCAGGAATCCGCACGCATAGATGTATGCAGCAGACAGCAGAAAAATGAACAGGCCAAAAAGAAGCTGTGCAAAAAGAGCTTCTTTTGGTACGTCGAAAAAGCTACTTGGTTACAGTGGCGGAAAATATATAGTAGTGTCGAAAGACTGGATGCTATTCACAGTTGTCGGGGGGGGG
>LKBB01000398.1:0-12549 GCA_001513885.1 Thielaviopsis musarum
CCCCCAAATCATTTTGCCGCAATTTATACCCGAATTCTCTCTCAACCCACCATCCCACCAACCATGGATTTCGCCCCCTACCAATCCGTGCCGCCCGAAACGGTCCGCTCGCCCACCGGCTCAACCCCGCGCACCTCTCTCGACAACCCCGCGCGCCGCCCGTCCTTTTCGCCGCCGCTTCCGTATTCGCCATCACCACGTCCGTATTCGCCGTCGCTGCAGCATCCGCAGCCACAACGCAGCTGGCTGCCCACACACATCACCCCCGGGTCCATCCCCGGCGCATTCCCCGGCACCGAGACATCGCGCGACGCGCTGGCCCAGTTCGAAACGAGCCTCGGCATCCGGCTCGACTACGAAGCCTGTCTGGCATATCTGGCGGTTCCGCCCGTCGGCGCTATTCTGCTGCTGCTGCTTGAGCACAAGAGCGACTATGTCCGCTTCCATGCCTGGCAGGCGAGTCTGCTGTTTACGGCTGTGGCGCTGGTGCACTATGTGGTGTTTTGGTCGAGTCTGTTGAATGCGCTGGTGTGGCTGGCAGAGTTGGCGGCTATTGGCTGGTTGACGTATCGCGCATATCACGACGCTGATTCGCTGGATCGGTTTGTTTTTTTTTTGTTTCTTTTATATGTTTTGGTTCGGGAGATGCTAACGATGAGTGTAGATATGAAGTACCGTTTGTTGGTGCCGTGGCCAGCCAGATATTGGATGACGAGTAGTTTTTTTTTCTTTTTTCTTTTTTCTTTCTCTCTGTTCTTCTTCTTTCTGCTTTCTTTCTTCTGTTGATACCAAACTTGTTGTAATCTACTGCGTAATTAATGTCATTATATTTTTGTCCATATTCCCTGATAAATGCTCAACTGTCAACTGTCAACTGTCAACTGTCAACTGTCAACCGCCTCAGCAATACCTCAGCAACGCTGCCCTCAACGCTGAGCAACACCCACAACGCTGCACTTAATCTCCGGCCGCTCGTCAAAATTGACTTCCCGAATCACCGTCCCCTCCTGCTCCAGCCACGCCGTCAACAAGTCGTTGCTCTCCTTGGGCTTGACGCTCTTGTCGTATGTCCCGACTGTCACGTGCGCCACCTTGTTGTCACACACCCAAGTGTCTGAAGAATCGTGCAGCCGCACCACAATGGCCATGATTTTGTCGTTGAAGACGACCTGTTTTGTTAGCCTTTAAAAAGACAAGGGAGAAAGGAATAAAAAGAAAGAAAGAAACTCACCCGCTCCAAAATCACTCCACACTCGCCCAGACCGCTCGTCGACCCCGTGCTCTCAAACTTGGCATCAAACATGTTCTTGTACTTGTTCCACAGTCCCGGGTTCTCCTTGGCCCCCGCCCGGTGCATCAGCGTCACGTGGAAGGCCGACTGAATACGGCCCTGCGTCTTCAAGTGGTGGTAAAGCCCTCTATATTCAGCCGGCAAATCGGCCTGGGAAAACGCCTTTTCAAGCGTCGACGCCACAATCGGCGACGGTACCGACACCGACATGTACTCGAGCACCGGCTTCTTGGGCTGCTTCGCCTGTTGCTGTTGCTGCTGCTGCTGCTGCTGCTGCTGCTGCTTCTGTGCATTTTGTTTGGCCTTGCCGCTGCGGTCGGGAATGTTGTGCCGGAACTCGGGCTTGTAGTCCAGCGCATACTTGAGCGCTGCATCCAGCTCAACCTCGCTGGGCATCTGCTTTACCAGGTTCGGATACGTCGCGTGCAGTCGCCGCACCACAATGCCCAGGTTTTCTCTACTGCCAGCCAGCGGGTCCAGGTCGATAATCAGGTCAAAGCCGGTATCCGGGCCATCGTCCGGGTTAACCGGCTCGTAGCGGTTGATAAAGTTGTTTACCACGCCCAAGAACTTGCTCGCATCCGATGCCGCATGGATGGTCTGGTGGTTATCGCCACGCTTCAGCACGCGCTCATGCGCCATCTTGCGAATCGCCTCGACCGAGTCCCGCGAATGCTTGAAATTCAGCGCCACCAGCGTCGCATCGTCAACCGTCAGCCGCGTGTCCGTGACCAGCTGCTTACGCTCGTGGCGCTGCGCATTGTTGCGGTCGGCAAAAACGGCCGGCTTGGTGGCCAACTCCTCTTTGAGCGCCGCCACAAAGCGCGGCGGCCGCTTGGACCCGGAAATGTTGTCGTTTTGCACGTGGCCCCAGCCAAACAGCTGCGTGAGCGCCATGCCAATGGTGGTCTTGCCGCAGCCAATGGTGGCCACGGCCGTGATCACCACGTCCTTGACGACTTCGGGAAAGGTCTCGGGCGCTTCGCCAGCCTCCAGATTAGCCGCGTCAGACCCGCGGAGGTTCTCGGCCGCCAGGAAATCCTCTCGCAGCGAGATGATGCCATGGTTCATGGCGTACTTTTGCGCCAGGTTGTGGTCGCGCGCCAGCCGTCTCTTGGCATACAGCAGGTATTTTTCGGTAATGGTTTTGTGCTTGGTGATGCGTGGCTTGATGCCGTTGATGATGGCCTTGGTGCACTCACGCCACTGGCGATACATGAGATACGGCTCCTCAAACTTGTACTTGAAGAACCAATCGCCGTAATGTGCGCCCGGCCCAACGACGGGAGTCCGCCGGCAGCGAATCACAAAGCCTTCGACGTCGCGGCCATCGTACGCGCCAGACTCAGCCACGCCCTCCAGGAAGGTGCGCACGTTGGAAATGTCGTCCATGACCAACATGTCTGTCTTTTTGAAGTTCCAGTCCTGGGCAAACTGCTGCACCAGGGCGCTGGGATAGGTGGCAAACTCGGGCAGGTTGAGGTTGATGCCGTGTAGATACAGACCAGCCTGGTCGGGGCCGTACTGCAGAATGTGCTCTTCAAACTCATCGTCGCACAGCTCGCACACGGCCGTGGCGTTGCGGGCGCGCAGCTCGCGCGCCATGTCTTCAATGCTGCGGCCAATCTTTGCCAGCTGGCGGCGCAGATGGGTCTCGCCGGCGGTTGAGTGGCTCAGCTCATTTTCTCCACGCGGCCCAGTCGAGTGCTTGCTGCAGACCAAGATCGAGCCGTCCTCTAGGCCGGAAATGAAAATGATGCAACCGTTCTCCTTGAGCGTCAGCTCGTACGGGCCCTGCGTGTGGCTCTGGATGTTGTCCCACTTGGTCTCGGACACCTCGTCCACGTTGAAGAACTTGTCGTAGCCACGCACGGAAATCTCAGGCGTGCCATTGCGCGTAAGGCTGGTGAACAAGCCGCGGGCATAAGTCGGCAGGCCAGGCATTTTGTAGTCCCAGTCGGACAGCTTCCACGAAAACACTTGGATAGCATCGGGCGAGTTCTCAACGGCAAAGGCATTCTTTTTGAAACCGCCGCCGCCGCGCTTCTTGCTGTTACCGGCATTATTCCGACGGCCAGTCTCGAGCGCGGCAATCATGGCCGCGACCCGGGAGGGATCTTGGTTGACGAAGGGGGGGATGGCAGACATGGAAAATTGACACGGATTTTTCTAGGTAGGTTAGGTAGATAGAAGAGGCGGGGCAGAAATAAAGACTGCTGATTTTTGGGGGGGGGGAGAGAAATTGGTGGGGCCGCTGTAGGATTTGGCGTTGTGTGACAAGAGCAAGGGCAGAAGGATTAAGAGCAAAGGCAGAAGGTCAGAAGGGCAGAAGAGCAGAAGAGCAGAAGAGCAGAAGAGCAGAAGAGCAGAAGAGCAGAAGAGCAAAAGGGATCAAGAGGCGGTGATCAAAGAGAAGAGAGATGGATGAGGGCAGATAAGAATTGTGATTGAATTGTACAGAGTAGTAGAATGGAAAGAATGAAGAATTTGCACAAATAAATTTCAGAATGAAAATTCAAACTTGTGGGTTGTCAATTGGGCGCCTTCCGCTTCGATTTTATAGTGGCCACACCGCCTGCGTCCACTTTTACAAGGCGGGTTTAGCAGTAGCAGTACATATTAGTAGTAATCAGTACTTATAACGCCGTTGACGTTGCCACCGACCGGCCAGCCTTTTTGAGTAAAGCGTAGTTAGCTACACTTACACGGGGCTAAAACTAAGATTAACTGCAGTTCAGTTTGGTTTGTGCAAGGCTCTTCGGTTCGGCACTGAATCGAGAAGTGGGTCGGTCGTGCAAGGCTCATTTACTCCGTATTAAAGCTGTCTGTCAAAATATGGCTGCAAAATATGGCTGCAAAATATAGCTGCAAAATATAGCTGCAAAATATGGCTGCAAAATGTGGCTGCAAAATGTGGCTGCAAAATGCGGTTCGAAATGTGGCTACAAAATGTGGCTCGAAATGGGGTTTAAAATGTGGCGTCGACAAGCGTGGCTTGCTCAACTTTTGAACTTAATGAGACATGGCGGGTGGATGTACAGTGCAGTGTTGAATAGTGAGATTTTAGTGACATGAAGGTTGTACTCCGTACTTGTAGAACCTTTATCAATTCTCTGTTATGTAGTAGTAAATTAAAAAAAAACCCCTCTGTGTAACTCACACTGTAAGACTCAGACTCGCCACTTAGCCAATCCCGATGCTTTCAAAATGACGTCTTGACTCATTTTTGATTCTGCTTCTGCTCCCATCTTTAAAGGCACTCTCGATTTTCGCTAACTCTATCCGGACTGATTGATGATTAGCCCGAACCATTTGATGCCCCGAATCGATGCCCCGAATCGATGCCCCGACGCCTGATCTGATTGGCGGCACATAACTTTTAATACCAGGAGAACGAACACCTTGGGGGGAATGAATAAATTCCAAGGAGGCAAGCAAATCCTTTGAGGACGTACTTACGCATGCATGTATTTTCATTTACTGTACTCCGTACAATCACTGGTTATAATCAATCTGATCCGACTTGGCGCATCCCAGTTTCTCTCTCTCTTTTATTCGTTTAGTTTCATGGGCTTCAATTGTTTATTCTGTTCTCATCGATCACCTGCTTTAGTTTTGACCCAGCCTCGCCTGATTCCAATCACATACTCTGTACTGCGTACATTGCTTGTTTTGTCGGTTCTACAAATCAATCATCAATCAATCACTCGACAACTTAACATCCATCGAATCGATAAAGCGCCTGCACAATACATCTATACATTTGTATAGCTGCAGAAACCAAAAAAAAAAAAAGAAAAAGAAAAAGAATGCCGACCAACAATTCGCCGCCGTCGCCGCAGGTTTCTTCTACTGTTGCCAGTAGTGGCAGTAGATTGTGGAGCTGTCCTGATGATAACGTGCCCCCGAACGCTTTTGCATCTGCATCTGCATCTGTATCTGCATCTGTATCTGCCTCTGTATCTGCCTCTGTATCTGCATCTGCTTCAGTGGATAGAGAAGTGCATAGACAAATGCATACTAGAGAAGTGCATAGACATAGATCCTCTGCCACAGGCCCCGCTGCTCCCAACTCCACGTCTGCTACAGGGCCCCTTACGCCACCTACTCCATCATCCCCGCCAGCAACAGCAACAGCATCCCAGTCTCTTGCGAATCATTTACTGGGCCGAAATTCAAATTCAATTACTGCCCCTACTCCTACTCCTACTTTGGCCTTATCGATAAACCGAAACATCGACGTCAACAATTACAACCACAATCAGAATCACAATTACAATCACAATCAGAATCACAATTACAATCACAACCTTAATAGCGGTGCTACCACCAGTCACACAAACTCTCTGATTGACACCCACAGCAGTAACACAGCCGGAACCCCTGTGTCTTTGTCTGTTTCTGCCTCTACCTCTGCCTCTGCCTCTGCCTCTGCCTCTGCCTCTGCCTCTGCCTTTACCTCTGCCTCTACCTCTGCCTCGGCCTTTACCTCTATCTCTGTTTCTGATCCCGTCTCGGCCTGGTCAGACTCGATTCGCCCGTCAACCGACCCCGAAATCTCGACGACATTAGTTGCCGGAGGCGCTGCCAGCCCGGCCATCCGTGCCGAATCCGAGCCCGATCGTCCTGCTGCCCAAGATCAAGACCAAGATCAAGACCAAGATCAAGACCAAGACCAAGACCAAGACCAAGACCAAGACCAAGACCAAGACGAAGTCGACGGCCAAGACTTACGCTCACGCCCACGCTCACGCTCAGGCGCAAACACCACTTCTGGTGCAGAGACACTGCCCCTGCTGCGTGCGGGCAATGCATTAGATTCCATCTTTCATCGCTCTGAGTTTTCGGCTGAGCCTTTTGAAGACTTTGCGGTTGTCCCTCCTGTCAACCTTCTGCCTGTCCCTCCTGTCAACTTTTTGCCTGTCCCTCCTGACGACTTTGCGCTCGTCCCTCCTGTCAACTTTTTGCCTGTCCCCTCTGAAGACCATTCGCTTGTCCCTTCCCAAGACTTTTTGCCTGTCCCCTCTGAAGACTTTTCGCTTCTCCCTTTTAGCCATATTCCGACAGCCGTAGCGGAAACACAATCGCCGTCTCCAACCGCAGCCATGCCGCCATCACAGATTCCCATGTCAAGCGGTGCCTTGGGCGCCTTTGACGCCATCGATCCACTACTCATGAGCCGCAGCTTTTCCACACCATCATCAGCCTCGAACGGTGCTACAAACGAGGGCCGCGAAAAGAACGACAGCCAAGTATTGCTGGCCCGCATCGAGGGCTCTTCGGATGAGAGTGACAGATTGGAGGCCGAACCAGCCGCCGCAGCAGCCGCAGCCGCAGCCGCCGCTAAGAACGAGCCTGGCCCAAGTCGCTCACATGAAGTGACCATTGAGCACGAACAACCAGAACTTTGCATGCCAGTTGATGCGGAAAACCACTATTCGCTGGATTATCCCAGACTAAGAGTATGACCTCTCCTTTTGATGACTGATTTCTGCCCGATAGTGACTATTTGATATCTGTCGATAGTGACTATTTGATATCTGTCGATAGTGACTATTTGATATCTGTCGATAGTGACTCTTTGACATCTGTTGATAATCACCATTTAACTCTATAAAAATGGACCTGACTACTAACAGCAAAAACAGACACAGCCACTATATCCATCATGCTTCTTGCGACCAGGCAGCAAATACCGCGGCACGCAACGCGCCGAGAGACAAGTGTACGAAGTCAACGTGGACATTAAGCACGTGGACATGGCCGAGTCATATATGTGCGGCTATTTGAGGATCCAGGGTTTGTGTCACTTCCGCATGCATCTACTCAAGTACATGCCCTTGTTCTCTGCTCTGTCTGAAGCTAACGACCATCTGCAGGCCTCACGCCCGATCACCCGCAACTCACCACCTTTTTCGAAGGCGAAATCATCGGCCCCAAGTACTCCTTCATCACCGACCACGAATCGTGGGGCGCCACCGAGCACATTGACCTCAACCACTGGTCCAAGTTTCCGGCCTTCCACTCCAGCGCACGCAATATGCGCAAGGGCCGCATGCCTCGACTGGAGAATCTGCCGCAAGAGTACATTTTTATGCGCTGGAAAGAGCACTTTCTGGTGCCTGACCACACGGTGCGCAGCATTTCGGGAGCCAGCTTTGAGGGGTTTTACTATATAGCCTTTGATCTCATCAAGGGCGAGATTACTGGCATTTATTTTCATGCGCGGAGCGAGAGGTAATTCTTTTCTTTTTCTTTTCTTTTTCCTTTTTTTTTCTTTTCTTTTTCTTTTCTTTTTCTTTTTTTTTCTTTTTTTTTCTTTTTTTTTTTCTTTTCTTTTTCTTTTCTTTTTCTTTTATTTATTTATGTATTTTTTTTTTACAAAGACTAACGATAGCAGGTTCCAACAGCTGATTCTTAAGCACGTCGATGACTACAACCACTCTTCGGCCGTGGAGTTTCGCTAGTTTCTTTTTCTCTTCTTTTTTTTTCTTTTTTTCTCTTTCCTTTCCTTTTTTAATTTTTCCTTTCTTTTTTCATGATTTAGTGGCCTGTTTCTCGGCACAGGTTTATATGTACGCTTTATTCTTCCCAGGTCTCTTTTCTTTTCTCTTTTTTTTTTCCTTATTCTCTGCTTCTCTGCTATATCGAACCACATAACCCAGCCATTCAATATATACGCACAATGTCCTCTTCTGGCCTCTATGGCCACAGCGACAATGACGATGATGATGTCATGAATCATGTTCTTTTCTTTTTACCTAACTAATATACGTCTCATACCTCTACTGGCAGTAAATATCACGTGACGCGTTTCTATGTCTGTAAACACTTCTTCTTGGCTACTCCTGGAACGCGTTTCTATGTAAACCTCTGCTTGGCTACTTCGGAACGCGTTCAGGTGTAAACTCCTGCTCGGCTACTTCGGAACGCGTTCAGGTGTAAACTCCTGCTCGGCTACTCCTGGAACCCCTTAAAGTAACTCTTGCGGAACGGGTTCAAATCGTCGGCCGTGCTGCCCGTAATCTCCTGCTCGGCCCTCCGCTCCTCGAGCCATTTCTCTACAGCTCCGGCCGGGACATCAGCATCGGGAATGCGCTCATAGGTAATCAGCCGGCGCGACCACTTGTTGAACTGCTGCGTGCACACAGACAACAATCGGAGCTGCGGGTGGCTCGGAACGGGGTACTCGACGTCGCTTTCGTCGACGGCCGGCATCCAAAAAGACAGCCGGCCGCCATCGGTCACGGTACGCGCAGCAAAGACGAGGATGTCGGAAAGCATGCTGAAGAAGCTGTAGGGTTTTGTCGGAGGGTGGTAGTTGGGAGCTCTATGGAGGGTTAGCCTTCGGAAGACGTTAGGGTTAAAAGACAAGAACGAAACCTACTTGACATCCTTGCGCCCTGCTTCAACCAGCCACGGCGTCTTTTCCGGGTCCTTCAACCCCAAGACTTTCAGGCCTTCTCTCACGCCATATGGCATATCGCACACAATGCCGTCAAAAACCCGTAGCGCCGGGTTATTTATGTGGATCGGCGAGTTGGTCAAGTCGGCCGAAAACAAGTCTCCAAAGCCGGCCTCGATGCCGTACTGCACAAAGTTTGCCCGTACGCACTTGTCTTTGCTTTTGCCCCGCAGTGGCCGTCCGTCAATGTCACTCCCGTATGCGAGCGCGCCGAAATGGCCCACAGCCACGGGGAAGCTGCCCGTGCCGCAGAACGGATCGTAAAAGATCTTGCCGGGCGCAGCGAGCGCCATATTGGCGCTGACGAGGGCCAGTTCAGCGTCCATGCTGGTGGTGCTGATCCACGTGCGTTTCTTGAGGTCGTACACGCGTGCGAGGTCGCGAGCGCCGTGGCTGAGCAGACGGCCAAAGTGCACGGCGGTCGGCGTCGTGATACCGTTGGCCTGGCTCTGGAACGGCCATTCTTCTAGAATGGTAAACTCTTCTTGCGGCGCAGTCATGGAAATCGGGCCGGCGAACGGCAGAGCAGTGAGAAACAAAGAGATGATGGTCCGCTGGGCGGCACGGTCGCGCGTGCCCTGGAAGGCATCGATGGAGAACTTGAATGAAGATGTGGTGTAGGCCGGCGTGGAGACTTGCGGAGCGGCCAGCACGGCGGTCAGGAGACCGGGAATGGTTGGCGCCGAGGCCCAGTACTCATATATGGACTGGGTGAGAATGGAGCGGCGGATGAGTTTGACGGCGTCGTTGACTGAGGGGAGCGTAACGATGCAGAAGGGGACCTGTTTGGTTAGCTTTGATTTTCAGTGAGAAGTGAGAACTCAAGAGACTCGGTAAGAGATGAGAACTCAATAGACTCGGCAAGAGATGAGAACTCAATAGACTCGGCAAGAGATGAGAACTCAATAGACTCGGCAAGAGATGAGAACTCAATAAGAGATAAGAACTCAATAAACTCAGTAAGAAATGAGCACTTACATCCTCGCGGTACTCTTTAATAGTCAAGTCGACGCCTTCCAGTTTCGCCAGCGACTCCAACTCAGGAATGCGAAAGGTCTCATGGACCTGCGTGAAGCGCACGAGAAATTCCATGTTAGGGTTGCGAGTAGTTCCCACGTTTGATATTTGGCCGGGACGGAAGGCCGAGTTACAAGAATATGGTTTGTTTGTCCGGTGTGGCAAGTTACTAAACAGAGGTTGTGCCGGGATTATGTAAGCCGTGCGGACAAGGGAAGGAAGTGCAGAGTTTGTTGTTTCGTTTGATTGGTTCGCGGGCCCGCTAAGTTCACGGCGGGCGTTGAAATACAGCCGGATTAGGTGAAGTGAAGTGGAGTATTACCCGAGAATCAGCCGGCTGATCCGGGGGGCCGGCAGATTCTTCACTTTGTACGACGTCATCTCATTTCTTTTTTTTTTTTCATTCGAGATAATACAAAGGTTCACCAAGGAAGTCAAGAACCAAGCAAATCAAAATGCTCAGCCTTCCCACGCCCTCCGTCTTCCAAGACCAGAAATCCTACGTCACCCACGGCCGCGCCGGTTATCTTGACCCGTCGCAGCCGCCGCTGGCGCGCAAGCCGCTGCGCGTATTTGCCGGACAGGACAGCGGCGTGTATCGGATTGAGACGTTAGTGCCATCGTATGTAGCCGAGGCGCTAGAGGAGCGACTCGTCGGTGTCGCGGAAAAATGGCCGGCGGCGGTGCGCGTGGTGATGAGTTTGGAAGAAGTCCTGAGCGGGACTTTCTTTTCGCGGTGTTTCAAAGAGGGTTTGTTTAGGGTTTGGAACTGCTTGAGTACAAAATGCAATTGACTGACAAGTCTGTAGGTCTACCTCTGCCGTTGTTGCTGTCGCGAGCGGCAGCCGATGAAGATGTCGTCATCACGTGCTTTGGCGGCGTGTTGGTCCTGTATCTCGATAAGGAGCGGTATGAGCGCAGTGGCTTAAGTGGAACGGCGGAAGCTGGCAAGAGTAATCGCACGCACAAGAGCCGATGGGGTGAGTTGACATTGTTCTAGTCGACATCACGTTGAAAGCTATACTAATATATTATATCTGGTAGTTGTCAAATACGACCTTAAACAACCCGGAAAGAAAAGCTTCAATCGTCTACTCTACGCCTGCCGCAACGTCTTTCCCGAAAAACGCCAGTGGCTGTTCTGCCAGCCGTTACCAAGTGAGTTCATCTTAATTGTTCGTTAAATCATATCCATATCTCACACGCTAATTATACACTCAAGCTGAATCTGAATCTCCCGCTCCCGCGCCACATCCCATCGACGCCTTTAACCCAATCCCCCTGCCGCTCGCCTTTTCCAAAGAATCCATCTCGGCCTCCGTCATTGACCTCGCCCACGTCCTCCAAGAACTCGCCGACTTGTCGCCCGCCGCTCTCGAACTCACTGCCGCCGACGTTTACGAATGGGCGTCGCTTGTGCGCATCAATAGTCCGCGCATCCACCCCACCGACTCCATCGACCCGTATCTCTCGCGCTACGCTGTGCCTATGGCTGCAGCCACGCCCGAGACCGTAGTCAAGTTTTCCTGGACCGGCTTCATGCCTGCGCAAACCACCCTGGATGTGCTCCTGGCAACCATGGAGGAGGTGCAGCGCCACAAGAAGAAGAAGAAGAGTTGGTTCTTTGCGAGTGCGACGACAGTCGACCGGGGCGTGGGTGGCGGGGCAACCGAGACAGCGGTTATGAGTCTGCCGGATGGCTCTAGCGGGAGCCAGTTTTTGCTGTGGGAGATCAAGTGACCGTAGACAAAATTCCCAGTAATAATATTTAAATAGAGCAAAGACCAATCAATTGCTGTACTCAAGAAGACGCACCACCCAAGCTACCTTGGATGGCGGACAGCTCCTCTCCAGCCAGAATGCGCATAACCAACTGCCGCACCTCTGCCTGCACCTCAGGCGTGTCGAAATCCGGTCTTTTGGCCAAATCCTCAATGATGGCACGAATCGTAGGGTCCGCCTCACCTGCCTCTGTCTCGTCCATAGTGCCGATCGAAACCTTGAGCCCCTCCGGGACCGCAGGCATGTTCGCTGGGTCCGCCACCAGGCCAGAAGTGGCAAGCGCGGCCTCAGGTGTCTGTGCGGCCTCGGCAAGAGCCAGGTATCCTGCGATCTCGGGGTAATCGTTCTCAGCAACAATTTTTTCGCGAGCCGTCTGACCCTCGTCGTTGCACAGAGACAAGCTGGCGCCGAACTCTTCGACTAGGAGCTTTGCAGCGTCGAGAGTCTCGACAACAAACAGCGCCGTCTCGCCATCTTCATCCGTCAGGTTCACATCGACTTTGAGTTCGCAGATCAGGGCGCTTAGCAGGTCGAGGTGGTTGTATGAGGCGGCGGCGTGGACGAGCGAGTAGCCATGTTCATCCTGCGCTGACGCCAGAGCGGGGTTTTGCCGGAGAAGCGGAAGGAGATCCGGGTGGTTGTCGGCTGCGAGGAGGAATGGATTTTGAGACATTGTAATGAAGATAATTGATGAGGTATGAATGAGCGAAAATTATGACGAAGAGAAGAAGTCGTCTCAAAATGTGGAGGAGCAATAAAAAAAATCGGCAGTTTATTGACCGCCTACTGTTTTTGATGGAGGGGCAGTTAAGCGTGAGTAACCTAAAGGAGTAAAACGCAAAAACCAAATTTTCAATTTATACGTTTTCCACATCTGCCCTAACTCTTTCAAATAGAGGAATTTTACCTGCTAACTGGTAACACCTATTCTCATGGAATTGACTCTGGATTCCATCAATTTTGGTGTACGTTTTTTTCGCGCTAAACCCAATTA
>LKBB01000402.1:0-12233 GCA_001513885.1 Thielaviopsis musarum
CCCCCCCGAATACAAACCACAACCGCGAATACGACATTTGATGGCTGCTACAAGCCTCACCTCTTTGCACACCTTTAACCTCCTGAGAGACGTCTATTCCTCTCGTCCGAATATATCTTCCAATCTTTGATCTCACGCTCTTCTTTTTTATTCTTTTATTTTACCGCATCCACCTTGTACCACATCAAGCAAATCACCATGTCCGCTTCTACCAGTCTCGAGAGCCAAGAAGGCTCCACTTCAGCTTCGGCTTCAGCTCCGGCCCCTGCCTCAACATCGCCGGCCCACGCCTCAACATCGCCGGCCCACGACGCCGAGTCCAGCGCTCTTCCGGCCTCACCTGAGTCGCTGCCGCGTAAACGCAAGAAGATGGCTCGCACGCGCACCGGTTGCCTCAACTGCCGCCGCCGCAAGAGAAAATGCGATGAAATCCATCCGCGTTGCACTGCCTGCACGCGCCGTCAGGAGCCGTGTGAGTGGGGCGTGAAGCTGACCTTCCGCGCCGAGAACTCGCAGTCGATTCTCGAGGATCATCCGTCCATGCGCCGTGCTGTCAAGAGACCCCGCACCTATGAAATCCTGGATGTGCGCGACGAGGTTATCCGTGACTATCATTTGCACATGCCGTCGCCTGATACTATTAGTGACGATGACAGCGATGGCCCGGCTGCGTGTGAGAAGCCGGCCAAGAGTGCTAAGAACGCTAAGCGTCGGACTACACCTCCGGCGCACAAGACACAGGAGCCGACACCGGCCCCCGCTCCGGTTCCAGTGCAGAGTCTCCCCGAAATTCAGCCGCAGTCTATTCCTCAGTCTCAGCAGCAGCCCCAGCAGCGCACTCCTCAACAGCGTTACCAGCTGCCGGCTTTACAGAGCCCGGATAGTAACAACAGCATTCTTAACCATCAGCCGGTGGAGCCGTCGTACACGCTGCCGCCTATTACCACAGCGCCGCATGCTCACGCCTACTCATCGCACTCTCACTCCAACGTGCATAACCACTCACACTCTCACCCCCTTTCTCACTCGCATAACCACCGTAGCCCCTACGGTTTCCCTTCTCCTGCCAACCGCTCGCCGGCTTCGCACATGTCTGCTGAAGACCGGCCTCCTGCGCCGCTGTCGTTTACTGGCTCCCACGACCTTCCCGCCATTACCGGCTCGGCTTCAGCGCCAGCCTCAACCGTTGGCTGTGCTTCTGGGTCGCAGCCACGCAACTCGGCGCCACTCTCTGTTCAGCAACGCCTGACTGAGAGTGCCGTCGCCAACCTACTATACCTTAGCCGTGGCGGCCCGTCGCCCCCAGTGTCACACGTGGCCAGTAGCACGGCCTCGGAAGTGCCGCCGCACCAGCACGCCGCGCGCATGGGTCTCACGCCCCCGGTGTCCATGGACACAGATGCTCTGCGCGAGCCGCAGGTGTTTACCACGGAGTCGTACCGCGACGACGGCATCTTTGTGCCCGGCTCGACATATCTCGAGCTGCATTGCACGCTGCGCGATAATCTCTTCCGCGAGAGCCGCGTGAACCTGCCGCGTCGGCAGCACTCGCCAGCCACGCCACAGCCGCGCAAGAAGTTGCCTTGTGGGCCGTGTGAGATCATGGACCTTGATGACTCTGCTGTGTACGTGGCGCGCTCTGAGTCGTGTGATACCAAGACTGCGACTGCGACTGTCGATGCGCCGGCGTTCCTTTTGCCCGCAGACGAGGAGGTGCCTCTGTGGAAGAACTGGGTCGAGGAGATTGCGCCATGGATGGACGAGTTTGACTGCGACCACTCATTCCGCCATGTTCTCCCATCCATGGCACGCACACATGATTATCTCAAGAGCGCGATGCTGGCGCTCTCCGCGCGCCAGCTGGAACAAAAGACGGGCTTGTCCCAGGGCCGCAGTCTAGCTCTGTACCAGGACGCCGTCCGCGGTATCGTCCCGCACCTTGCCACCCACAGCACCCCTGTGGTCGCCTCGTGCGTGATCCTTAGCGTCGTCGAGACCATGAGCTGCAACCCCAAGACGGGCCGGCGCCACCTCGACGGCTGCGCCAGTCTGATGCAAGCTGCAGGAATCACGGGCTTCGTCGGCGGCGTCGAGCAGGCGCTGTTCTGGACCTTTGCCCGCATGGACATGTGCGGCGGTCTGATTGCCAGCATGCGTCCGCTGATTCCCGTGCACCACTGGGCTAGCAAGATTGATCTGGACGCCGACGTGGCGCTATTCCGCAGCAGCACGAGCACGCGCGGGTTCACTGAGTGGGCCAACTATGCAGTGTACCTGGTCGCCCAGGTGCTTGACCTGCTTGCCGTGCCGACGCTGACGGACGCCGGCGCTACGGTGGGCACGTGTTTCAGTGAGCTGCCGCCGCGCAACGATGCGGATTTCCGCATGCGCTGGGAGAAGCTGTGGGCGTACATTGAAGCATGGCGGTCGTCCCGCCCCGCGGCACTGCAGCCGCTCGTCTGCGTAGCGACATCTGCGGCGCACCCGTTCCCGACGATTGTGTACAGCAACGCGGCCGCCATCAGCGGCAACCAAATGTACCACACGGCAGCGCTTTTGATGCTGCAGCACAAGCCGGCCAGCGTGCGGCTGGCGCCCAAAGCGCGGTCGGCGCTGTGGCACGCGCGGCAGATTTGCGGGATTGGCATGAGCAATGGACATCACGGTGCGTGGACGAATAGCGTGCAGGCGCTGTGGATTGCGGGCCGGTGCATGAGCCATCCGACGGAGCACAAGGCGATTCTCGACTTGCTTGAACGCATTGAGGAGGAGTGTGGGTGGGCGACGGCGTGGCGCGCTGCTGATTTGAAGGAGCTGTGGGGAGACCTGACGGAGTAGAGTAAAGGCCGAAGACTTTGTGGAGTCTGTTCGGGCCCGTGTGTGGATTCAGTTTCTGCCCGGTTTTTCGGGGGCGGGACTATGATGTTTACGATTTCTTTTTCTCTTTCACTTGTACTTAGATGCCCCTGTTGTTTTTCCTGTATATTCCCCTTTTATTGGCTTGGCTGGGTGGTTATTATCTTGGATTCTTTTTGTTTCTTTTTCTTTTGGTCTTGCACTAGGCCTTCATCTCTCTGATAGATCTGGATCTTGCACGGCTGCTTTTGTTTCTGCCGCTGCCTTATTTTGTCTGCTTTTACTGTTAATATCATCAAGCGTCTCTGGTTCTTGTTCTACACTGAGATTTGCCCGACACAAAATCTCGTGCTGGATCCAGCGTCCGCCTCTTTTTTTTTTTTTTTTTTTTTTTTTTTTTTCTCTCTTTTTTGGCCCTATTCATATCCCATGCCGTCTCTTTACTAAATGTCTCGATGTTCATGCAATCATGCAATCATGCAATCATGCGATCATCATCTGATGCTTCGTTTTGCACAGACTTTTAAATGTCTGCCAAGCAAAGTGCCAATGCAGATGCCAAGTAAAGTGTGTATATACGCAGATGCCAAGCAAAAAAACGTCAATTGCAAATGCCAAGGCTGCGTTTTCTGGCTTGCTCAGCACGGACTTTCCCCGGATTTTCTCTACTCTTTTCTTTCTTGACCAATGGACCAAGACAATACACAAAAACACCGACCACGGCTTTCTTGGCCTGGCTTGGCTCTCCTTTGGTCCGTAAAGATTCGCAGGGTTGCTTAGGGTTTTCTGCTTCGGCTGAAGGGTTGAATTTTGCGCCGTGGGTGGTTCTTATTGTCACAAGCAAAAGCGAGTTACTACGTAGAGAGCCGCATAGCATGCCAAGAGGCCAAAAAGAAAATAGGTGGCGATCCTGTGACACTCCCCCTTGCTTGTTTCCTCCCAATCGATTCCGACTTCTTCCATAAGTCCTTCCCTCCAACTTTTTATTTTTTTCCTTCTTAATTGAAACCCAAGTAACTCGAGCCGCTGCCAGGTTGTCCTTCCTAAAAAGGCATAAATATCAAGCAAATTTCTCCAACTCTTTTTTTTTTTTTTTTTTTTTTTTTTAGAGAAGCGCAAGAAAAAGAGAGGTAAACGAAAAAGGCGCTACACATGAGCCCATTTCTGACATTCCTCCTTCCTTGCATGTTACCTTGATCCGAAGGGGTCAAGTATTTGCATAAAGCTAGATGGCATGAGCAATTCTTGTTTTTGATAGAGCACAATATTACTTGCACAAAATTCTATAATATCGTTCTACACAAGTACGTACGTAGTAGTAGTCCTATGATCACGTGCTTGTACTTTCCTGCATAAAGAGCTAACAATATCGAAGCCCCACTCTTCCCTTCGTGTAAGCCAGCTACACAGTAGTATAAGTTAGCCCCACATTTCGGCGCTTGTCTCCGGGAAGCCAGAAGCGCCTCGTCTCCACCTTTTGTTTTTCTTCAGTAACCGGCCCCACTTTTATACTCAGGACTTGGTTGGTGCTACCAAAGAACGGCGCTTGTAGTTTCCCGCCAGCTGGTCACGGGATTTTGGGCGAGATAAACTCCAATTCTGTGCCGTTGGATGTAGACGGCTCAGGTGATGTGTCATATGAGAGGGAGAGAGAGAGAGAGAGAGAGAGCCTCACCCACCGAATAGTGCTCGCCATGTGCCCTCGCCACACGCTCCGGGCTGAACCTCTCATACACATACATCATGCGATGCTGCCGCTGTGGCGCAGATCGCTGCTGATGCGGAGGCCTGCCAAGCGCCGCTGGCTGGCCGTGTGGTGTGTGCGGGCGTGCAGTTGCGGGCGGCTGCGGTCGGCTGCGCTGGAGTACGGCGTAGCGGATTTCGAGCGCGTGATGCGGGTTAATGTGACGGGGTTGTTTGTCACGGCACAGGCGGTGGCGCGGGTCATGGTGGCGAGCAAGGCCAGGGGGTCGATGGTGCTAATTGCTAGTAGTATGTCGGGGCAGATTGCGAATAGAGTGAGTCTATCTTGTTTACGTTACTGAGTGGCTGAGAACTGACGAGTCAAGGGCCTGGAATGCTGCGCGTATAACGCTAGCAAGGCTACTGTTCAGCAGCTCGGGCGATCGCTGGCCCAGGAATGGGGACAGTACAGTATTAGAGTGAATACTCTATCTCCTGGCGTAAGAACTTGCCTGTTCCAATTCGGCCTTCTTCATTACTAACCTCGTGTAGTACTTACATCAAGGCACCGGAGCCGACTTTTGTGTTGACGGCGGGCGCTGCGCTTCGGCTTAGTAGCAGCTGTGGAAGCTGGAGAGCCTTGCAGCAGTAGCATAGTAGCATAGTAGTAGTGGTAGTAAAGTGTTAGTAACAGCAGTAATTCCATATATTCCCAAATACAAAACAAATCAAGCCCAAGTCTATGTCGCCACGTCCGAGGGTCTAACCCAACAAACCATTCCGGGATATCATTCCTTTTCCTTGTCCTTTTCCCCTTTCCCTTTCCTGTTTCTCTGACCACCGTCTATTTTCTGCGCGCATGTTCCGCCCACTGTTTGTACCGCCGAATCATCTCGGGCGAGATACTCTTGGGCATGTTACGCACCGCCTGCATCAAGTCCTCCATGTGGACCGCCTGCGCATACTCTCTCTCGCCCGCATCCACCAGCTCCTGCACTGCATCACCAGCGTTGTTGCAGATACCTTTGATATCCGCACCGGAAAAGCCCTCGGCCGCATCCGCCAGCTCGACAAAGTCCACATCGGCATTTAGCGGCATCTTGCCTGCGTGCAATCTGAAAATGGACTCGCGCTCGGACTGGTCCGGCGGGCCGACGTACAGCAGTTTGTCAAAACGCCCGGGCCGCATGAGCGCTGAGTCCACGCCCTCGGGGTGGTTCGTCGCGCCGACCACCAGCACGCCCTGCAGCGACTCGAAGCCATCCATCTCCGTCAGCAGCGACGTGACCACGTTTGTGGCCGCTGCCGACCGGTTTCCGCCCGTTATGCCGCCGCCGGCTCCGCCGCCACGTGCGCCCGCCAGCGAGTCAATCTCGTCAAAGAAAATAATGCATGGCGACGCGGCGCGCGCCCGCGCAAACAGCATGCGCACAGCCTTTTCCGACTCGCCAACGTACTTGTCGAGCAGCTCGGCGCCCTTGACGGAGAAGAAGTTGAAGCCGGATTCGGTCGCCAGGGCCTGGGCTGAGAGCGTCTTGGAGCAGCCGGGCGGGCCGTAGAGGAGCACACCCTTGGCCACGGTGGGGTTAACGCGCTGGGCCGATGTGCCGGTGACGTTGCGGATGAGCAGCTGGAGCGTCTTTTTGATGCGTTCCTGGCCGCCAATGTCCTTCCAGTTAACAGTGGGCGGCTTGAGGTTGATGTCGTGCATGGCCGTAGGCTTGACCTTGCGAAGAGCCTCGGTAAAGTCACCTAGAGTCAGGACGTCGTTTTCAACAGGAGGAGCACCAGCACGGCGGAGTCTGGTCTTGTGAATCTTCTTGGCCTGCAGAACCAGAGAGAACAAGTCACCCGGGCTGTAGGCGTACGTCTTCTGAGACAAATGCGAGAGCGTCTCGTCGGCAGTGGTTGCTTCCAGCGGGACGTGGAGAGACTTGAGAATTGCCAGACGGGCCTTGGGATCTGGCGCCGGCAGCGCCACGTTATCGCGGAATCGCTGCGGCTTTTGCAGCTTTGGCGGCACGTCGATCAGATAATCCAAGCACGTAGCCACAATAGCCACCTTGGGAAGCTCTCCCTTGGCCACAGCCTCGGCAGAGAGCGAGTCAAGTTCCTGCGACAAGAAGCTGATGACAGAGTTGTAGTTGGCGCGGTCGCGGTGGATAATCTGGTCCAGATCGTCAATCAGAATCATGCTAGGCTGCTGCGCACGCGCCTGCTTAAACACCTCCTGCATTGCCGACAGCTTGTCTGCCGGCTCAATGCGGAACACACGGCCCCAGTTTGTCGCGGCGATGCGGTTCAGGATGTATGTGCGGCCGGTGCCGGAGCCGCCGTGGACCACGAAGCCGCACGAAATGGCGTCGCCCGGGATGTAACTCGGCGTGTAAAAGTTGGCCAGGAAGTCGTTCAGCATCTCCACCTGGGCGTCGTAGCCGGCAACGGGGCCAATGGCAAGTTCCGAGTTGAATGCCTGCGGTGTGTCGGCGGCTGATTCGCCAGCTGCCAGGATCCGAACAGACGAGACTTCGGAATTGAACTGCGCATTACTCGTGGTGTTTTCGTTGACCGTGACAATCTTGAAGGTGCGTTTGGTGCCGATGCAGCTGATTTCCACCGTCATGCCCGGGAAAACATGACCGGCTCGTTCTGGACCATGGTTAGCTCTCTGCATATCACCGTTGTCATCATCTCATCCTACACACCCATAAACTTGCTTGCCAGCCACTCCCACGCGCCCTGATCGCGCGGCCCCATCGGCTTGACATCCTCGCCCTCTTCTCTTAACAACACCTTCTCCGCATCCGGCATCTTGTCAGCGCCCGTCAGTGACAAGCGAACCACATCGCCGAGCTCAAAGCCACACAGCTTGCGGAAAGTAGCCGTCATCTGCACGACATTGGGGCTGACGTTTTTGCCGCCGGGCATCAGCCACAGAGACGCCTCACGGACAGTTGGCAACGCGTCTGTGGCGTCAGCAGCCGGCGTGGACTCCAGTTTGCATGGCAGGCCGCCGTCGAGTTTCTGAGTCAGCGCAAGGAAGGACTCTTTGGAAATGTAGACACGCGAGACGCCCTTCCAGTTGGTTTTGGAGTTGTCCAGCGTCTCATGGACGGGACGCACTTTGAACTCGAGAGCCATCTTGCGTGTCTCGACTCGCTACGGACTCGTGGTGGTGGTGGTGGTGGTGGCCGAAGTGTCTGTTTCTGTTACTGTTACTGTTACTGTCTATCGTTCTCAGCGAAGAGTTTTCACATGCATTTAGTACAATGGAATCTCTAGATTCCCCGCCATATCTGCTAATTGTATCACCTTAAAAGCGGGGCACCTCTTAAACTCCCTTTGGCTGGGCGCTAAAGCAAGCGGCAACGAAACCCCACGATCCCAATTCCTTAAGGAAGCGATAAGTCCCTGCTAAATAAGCTGTCATTTAAGTAAGTAAAGAAGGGAGAGCTCCGAGCTCCAAATCTGGAGAAGTTGAAAAAGGATGGGGAAAATCTGGGGGAACATCTCGACATTTATCCGGGCTTTTCTTATCCACAATACTTGTACAGTATTTATTAATTTATTTGCATATCGGGGCCTTCCCGTTTAGTACGCAGTAATTGGGGAGGCTGCAGTAATCACTCACACAGAGTTACAGTAACATCTCATATTTCGTCAAGACAGGCAGGCGCTCTTTCTTTCTTTCTTTCTTTCTTCCTTTATTTCTTTCTTTCTCCGCTGTTACATCGTACGATCACACACGCACAAACTTCAGATTTTTCACTCACTCTCATATTTCTTTTTCCTATCCGTTGTCGTGCAGTTTTTTGTCGCTTTTGCTTTCCTTTCTGAATCCTTTTTTTCTTTTCTGTCACATTTTTTCCAAGTTCAGCTCTGGCTTCCCAAGTAAGCAAAAAAAAAAAAAAAAAAAAAAAAAAAAAAGCCAAGAGTCTGTTTGCTTGTTAGAAAGCTTGCTGCCTGCTTGTAATTGTGCTACTCCGCACTAAATGTCTTATTTGTGCTAGATCGTGATGCGTCTGCTAAACCCCGCGCCCGTGTCGGCCCGGCTTCTGCAGTCGTCTCCGGTACAGCTCCGGTTCTCGTCATCCATAGCTCTTGATCCGTACACCCCAAGCGAACACGCTGCTCCGCATCTTCCTCTGCCGCCCTCAAATTCGGCTGCAAAGCCCGCCCTGCCAGGATGGCTACAAAACCACAAACCCCCGCCACTATCCGCGCGCAACAAGCACGAAACCCACACGTCCATCTTCACCCAACTCTTCCCCACCCGCGAATCGTATCGGCCGCAACCCCCGCCGCCGCCAATTACCGTCACCGATGCCGACCTGGAAGAAGCCGCGCGCCAAAAGACCGCCCAGAAGTCGTGGGAGCTGCCCAAACCGCTTCTGGCCGGGTCGGCCGCCGTGAATGCTGCTGCAGCGGCTGTGACGGGAAAGCTGGATGGTGGCAGCGCATCGTGGAAGGAGCTTCGTGAAAGGTTCCCAGCGCTGGGCGTCAGAAAACCGATTTTCAAGAGCAGATATTGGAGTTTGCATCAGGAACACATGGCAATGCTGATTATCAAGAATACCTTGACGGGATTAGTGGCGTCGGATTTTGAAAGGATTGTGCCGCCCGGCTTGCACGTGTCGGCTACGTTTTGGTCGATTCTTAAAGGTATGCGCTTCCCTATTCTAATCAAAATGAAACACAATCTAACTTCTTTCTAATTAGTTGTCCCTAAACGAAACCCAAAGACCCTCGAGCCCACTGGAACATACTACCTCCTCTTTGCCACCGAATCCAATGCCATTGTCTACCGCGAAGAGCTCCACCGCTTACATCGTCTCTACTCCAGTCGGCCCTTTGGCAGCACTGCCTTCAGCCCCGACAAGCAGACCCTCCCTTTCGCTCTTGCCTCTCCCAACGCCAGCAAAGTCAGCATCGAAATCGCCGTCGGCCAAAACGCCATCCTCCAGCGCTTCCGACCGGGGTACAAGGTGAATCTCTTTCGCCGGCGCGAATACGGAATCGAGCCCACCGGTGGACGAACGGATGTCGCTGGCGCGGATTGCCTAGTGCAGTTGATTCTTCAGGGCGACCAGATGACCCTGGGACGGCTGTACATGCTGCTCAATGAGGATGAGCGCGAGCGGGGCGTGCCGTGGGGTCTGGCGCGGCGCTGGCGCCGCAACGGAGTCGCATTTAACCTGCAGGACGCAAACCTGGCCGGCTATGAAAGCAACAGAAAAGGCGGTCCGCTCTCTGTCCTGCACCCGGGCGTCACCGAAGCTGACTTATACCTCAAGCCCGCTGCGGCCTCTTTACAAGCTGGCGACGCCACCGAGTCATCCGAGGATGCCAGCCACCCCGCCTTGGACCTCGGCGAAGCCGCGCGCGCACGAGCCTCCGCCGAGAACCCGCTATACGTCGGGTCGTCACAGTTCCTCCTGCTGTTCACGTCACAACTAGAAGCGCAACGGTTTGTGCGCACATGGCACACGCGGGTCGTGCATTTTTGCAATTCGCAGTCGCGCACGACCATGTTCCGCGCTCGCATTGTGGCAGATGTGTGGCAGAACGATGCGGCGCCGGCGGGAGTGGGGCGGTCGGCAAAGAGATTGTCGAATGAGCCGGTATCGGGAGATCAAAGACGGTATCAGGATTACCCGTGGAAGAATGCGGATGTGGGTTTGGGGGGACAGAGGCAGCAGATGAAACCGCACAAGGGTGTGTATACGCACTACTACAAACAAAAGATTACAATGTAACAGAACGTGACGGACGAACAGGACAAGCCAAGTTGGCTGATACATATATAGCAGAAATACAGTCTCAACATTTTCAACCCAAAAAACATGAGCCCAAACACAAATTATAAAAGTGCTGTATATTAGAACCTAGCTACCAACCAGCAACTCATAGCTAGACTAAGACAATTCGGAATCTCTAGACACATTTGAGAACAAGGGAAACAAGATGTGATAGCGGAACGGGCATGTGTATTGGAAAAAGAAAAAAAAAAGGGGGGGGGATGTTGGGGGCATGACTTGACAAAGAAACAAACAAGAAGAGACGTAACAAAAGTGTGAGGGGGAAGGGTTAGGAGGGAGTTGGAATTTAAGAATGAACAAAGATACAAAGAGAATAAGAAAAATAGACAGACTCGAAGAAAAAATAGAAACAAAGGGGGGTCGGACAGGAAAACGAAAAAGAAGACACATGCAGCAGAATTACAAAGGAAAGCGGAGTAAACACAAAAGGAAAAACAAAAGGAAAAAAAAAGGAAAAAGAGGGCAACACTTGAAAAACAAAGGACCACATCAAGATAAAAAGGACGACAAACACTACTAATGGACGGAGCACAAAATAAACCCGGGCGAAGCAAGATTCCACGACCTAGAGGCTGGGTCTCTCCTCAAGTCCGCCTTTTCCTTATCAATAAAGACATCCGGGCGTTTGGGCCGAAGAAAGCCGATGTAACCCTGGTGTATTTTTTCAGCGTCTGAATTTGGCAGAGACCACCAAAAGAACAGGTCGTCAGTCGTCAAAGACGTGGTCTACCGGCTTATTCTTGTCATGGCGGTCTGCATTGAACGAGTATCGGATCGTGCTCGGCGTCAGGGAGGAGTAGAAGCTGTCAAAAAATATCTCCTGAGAGGCGGTGTTGTAGACCCATCTTCCTGCCCATATTCTTCAAGGCCGCCTGCGATTCTGCCATGCTGCGGATCGGCTTGGCTGCTGCGGAAACCATAGAGCTGTTTGGTCATTGGAAGAGCAGTAGATATCGAAGAAGCGGCCAACATCGGGAAAGAATACCGGCAGAAAAACGGGTAGAGAAGAGCTAGACAAAGAGTAAAGAATGAAAAGATGGTTTTAAAAGTATTGTTTTCCTTTTTTTTTTCTTGGTGGAGAATATCGTCATCGTCATCATCGTCGTCGTCGGTGTCATTACTGCAACGCCCTTTTTAGCAGCAGCCGCTGCCCTTGGCGGTGGTGTCGCTAACATTGACACCGCCCGAACTCTCCTTTTCGGTCTTGGAGCTATCGACAAGGCGCTTCTTGATGTCAGCAGCCAAGCTGTAAAAGGCGCGGTCAATGTTGATGTTGCTCTTTGCCGACACTTCCAAGAAGGGAATTCCGAGCTCGTCGGCCAGCGCCTGACCCCGTTCCGTCGACACGACGCGCTTCTCTTCCCAGTCGCACTTGTTGCCAATGAGAATCTTGTTGACGCCCTCGGTGGCGTGCTGCTCGACGTTGTTGAACCACGTGCGAATGTCTGCAGTAGGTTATTAGCAAGTTGAGGAAACAATGAAAACAAAGACAAATAAAAGACGTACTGTTGAACGAGCGCTCGTCCGTCACATCGTAGATGAGCAAAATACCCATGGCTCCGCGGTAGTAGGCCGTCGTAATGGTGCGGAAACGTTCCTGGCCGGCGGTATCCCAAATCTGAAGCTTCACGCGCTTGCCATCGAGCTCAATTGTCCGAATCTTGAAGTCGATACCGATGGTGGTGATGAAGGACGGCGTGAACGAATCCTCGCTGAATCGCAACAGGCAGCAGGACTTGCCAACGCCCGAGTCACCAATCAGCAGAAGCTTGATCTATAGCGCAGAAAGAGCATGACGTTAGCGGGGGGGTTCGGTTCGGGGGTTAGGATAACGTTAAAAGTGGAATGGAAAATGGAGACAAGAGCCGGCGCCGG
>LKBB01000403.1:892-11944 GCA_001513885.1 Thielaviopsis musarum
GGGGGGTAGTTAGTATTTGTACGTCGGCGACTTGACTTCAACAAGCCATGTCTGATTTTGTGTGTGGGCTGGGTTGTGGCCATATAGCTATGCTGCTGCAACGCCCTCAGAGTCCCTAGACGAGGCGCTGCTGACAAGTTGCCGCTTGCATACCGTTCTTGGGCCTTGATCCCAGCTATAGCAAGGCACCAACAGGCTGGAACGCCCCTGAGGCTTGCTCTACTTACAGCTGCACTTTTTACTGAACAGGGCGTGTTTCGTGCTTGTCGGGTTCAAGGCAGTGTGTGGCCAGGTTCAAATGCCTGATTTAGAACCTCTCAGCTTGGCTCGCTACTTACTTAAGGCCACTGCTACTTGCAGTCAGCCCTTTTTCTTCGCAAGCTTCCAGTGTATTCGTCAGTGGAGGCGCCGGTACGTGTCTGTGAGCCCAATGATTCTCCGTGATGTCGCCTTGGTGGTGGGCCAGCACCCCTAACCCCAGCAAAGCTTACAAGAAAAAAAGTGACTTTGTCTCCGGACTTGCGTGGAATAAGTCCGGAGGGGCGTGAAGTTGTGTGAATGATGCGTCAGGAAAACAAACAAAAAAAAATCACTACTGGGAAAGGAGTGGCAAGGCAATATCACTTCAGGAAGGCCGATGCAGACGCAATGTCTAGAAAAAAAAAAGAAGAAAAAGAAGAAAAAAAAGAAAAAAAAAGAAGAAAAAGAGAAAGAAAAAAAAAACGCTCGGCAATGTCTAGCAGAATAAAAAACAAAAAACAAAACAAAACGGGCTGCTACTCCGTAGAACTTGGATTGGACAGCGGTAATTTAGATTCAGAAGCGATGTGTCTTTTGTTGGGCATCATCCATTTGTTGCCTGTAAGAGTAATACCAAGAAAAGAATAAATAAAATAAAAAATAACAGAAAGCCATTCAAACGCAACAATCCCCTTGTTCCCAGCTTGCTTCAGACCCTGTTCCAAGCCTTGTCTTTTTCCTAACAAGGAAATTCAGCCAATGCAGAGCAAGGAAGCGGACTGATTATAATAATAACTCGCCTTTTCGCTTTTTGGCTGCCGGTGTGTGTTTATTTTACTTCCTTCTGGCGACTAAGTCTGCACGCAGCACAAGCATAAACGGAGAAAAAAAAAATGGCTGTAAAAAGTAATTTTGGCAAAGGTCAAACGACTTGGCCAAGCGGGCAGGATGACCGGAGAAAAGAGATCTGCCCCTGTGACATATAGTGGGTGACAAGCCCTGAAATCATTCTGCTGCAACGCCCCCCCCCCCAAAAAAAAAAAAAAAAAAAAAGAATACAAGGCGACAAAGAACAAATGCTGTACTGCGTAATAAGCCACTGCTGTTGTTTTCCATTCGCCAGGAAAACGCTAAGACCCATCTTGAGCTAACTGCACAAAAGCGCTGTAACACAACACCAGCTTTGGCGCTATCTTGCACCCTATTGTTCAGCAAACTCCTGCACTAAAAGGCAAAACATCCAACAACCTACAGCAAGCAGTACAGAGTAAAGCCCCCCAAGTCTGCCTCATTAGACACATCTCTTTGGTGAACAAGCGCAAATTCATCTTATCTCACATGACTTGGTCTTGATTGGCTACCACCTTTTCAAGATGCATAAATGCATGCAGCCGCCCAGTCGGGACTTTTCAGTAATCAATAATAATCAGTCCGTCTTTTGACATTCAGTGTTTGAACGGGCTGCACGACAAAAAAAAAGTCACTCGTCACATTGCACTGCACGAAAATACTAGCGACAGCAGACCCTAAAGTGCCAATGAGAGAAAAAAAAAAAAAAAAAAAAAAAAAGACACCCTTCTCTTCTCGTATTATCTATTCTGTAGTACCTGTGGGTTTGAAGACAAAACAAGTTCCAGAACGCTCAAAAGTCTATCGCCGTCAGCTCCGGGCTCTTGGGTGAAATCAACGCTGCAATCTCACTCACACATGTATATTTACTTTTTTTGGTCGTACCAAGCCAGGGCTTCAAATTCACAATTATTGGCATCGGAGAAGACGTTGCGACTTTTGGGTCCTTTACTCCGTCCAGGGGCCTGCTGCTTAATATTTGGTTTTAATACAATACTGAGTAAGTGCGTGCGTGCGCCTTGCTAGATTAGTGAGCATCGTAGCCTCAACGAACGGCGATCGTAGCGGGTCCCCGGCCTTTACTGGGCATGCTTTTTTTTTTTTTTTTTTTTTTTTTTTTTGCTCCTATTAAATACCAGTAGAATTGGCAGCGCCGTCAGCGTTCTGGTCAACTAGTTTTTAGGCTCGGCGGTCAAGCACGCTCGCTATAAAGACTGCGCTATAGGCCCTAAACAGGCAACTCGCGCAAGGCCCAAATAGCTCTCATCGGCACTCGGTACGAATGAGATGGACAAAGAAAAGGCACGGTCACCCCCCCCCCCCATAGTCAAGGTAGAGACCTATAGTGGTCGGTGTAAGCGTCAAAGTAAATCGTCAGTGTTAAGTTATTTGCTGGGCCAAAAAAAAAGAATAAAAAAAAAAGTCGATGCTGGGTTTCTGGATCTTGCGCGTTAGGCCTCTCACTCACCAGCGTTTTTTTTTCTTTTTTTTTGCTTCGCCCCGGAGAGGGACTCCAAATCTCCTTTTGTGGACGATTATTAACAAACAATAGCGTTGCTACTCTGTACCTTGTCTTTTTTTCTCTTGGTTGTTTTGGTTGTTTTCTTCTTGTTTTCTCCCTCTACTTCTATGTTGCATTGCAAAAAGCCAAGTCCCCTATGTTTCTTCTCTTCGTCTTCTGTTCGTATTCAAAAGCCTACCCTACCTACTTATCTACTGACAGTGGATCGCACTCGTTAAACTTTTCCTAAAACGGTTATGCGAAAGGCTATATTCTGTATGCACTGACGGCCAGAAACTGATACCTCACCTTACCTTAACCTTGGGCTCTCTCTAAACGAACCCAATCACCTGGCTTACCGAAACAGTTTTGCTCTGAATCCTGAGCGGTCTATTCCGCACTTTGTCTTTTTTTTTTTTTCTCTACGAATACTCATATGAAAAAAAAATAAATAAAATAAAAATAAAAATAAAACGCTGTGCTTGGGCGTTTTGCTTTGACAGGAGAAAAAAATACCAAAACGGCGGACCAAGAAAGACAAAAGGAGGTGAAAACAAAATGCAACTTGCAACCCCAACTTGCAAAAATAATGGCAAAGTCAAGACCATTCTCTTTTTTTTTTTTTTTTTTTTAAATATCCTATTGTAATGTCCAGTACAGCGCGGAATACACAGACATTTGTTGCTCGCTGTAATTTTCCTTTTTCGCTCTGTACCCTTCTTTGCTTCTGTTCCGTATTCCTCGCCTTTTTCCACGCAATCCTTTTTGCCCGGAATTCCTAAAGCTTTGTTCTGTCCACATGGAAGTGAAATAAGCACCTGATTGAATGAATTTCCCCATTAGGCATTTGGCTTACTCGCACTACTTTGTCGACTGTTGATATCGGAGTTGCCTGTAGTTTTTGCTCATGGAACCAAAGGAACTTGAAGTTGGTCGCCTTGCAGCTGTCATGTGATGTGTTGAGTGGCAGCTGCTGTCAGCCTCACAGGTTTGTAAATAGGACCCTTCGTAGGCACTGCCCTTAGGGCTTGTAAGGTCCTTTGTAAGATGTTTGCAAGATACTACTTCGTGAGGGATAAAGTGGGGTCATCACAGCAAGCGTCATCGCCGTTTATCAAGGTTATGAGTTTCTCTTGGTTTCATTTGCCCCTCTTTTGATGGGTTGTCTCAGAGTTTTCACCTAAACTAGTCCCGATGCCGTCTCCGAAGTATCGCTGCTTAGTTAGCTTCCTTTAGCACCAAAGCCGGTGATTGTTTACGGTGATTAGTGCTGTAATAAGGATTGAGGTACAGATCACAGTACAGTAGAGCTCTGCCGGTTTTCTCATTTCCCTGATTACCATTGACACCACTAACAAGTCTAGGCCGCTTTAGTGTCATATAGCTGCTATTCCTGCCGAGGCAGCGCCTGTAACTTTTGTAGCTTTGCAGGCGGCTTCCTTGTTTGTTGGTTAACACTAGGAAGGCAACCGTTCTAGACTAACCCTCTTTGTATTAGGGTCTGCCACTCACAGCACCTAAAGCGGGTTTATCGTAAAGTGGCCAATCAGAGATACTGCTTTGATGCAAGCTGGTGTAGCAGCGTGGCTTTGCTCTAAGCAAGGCAAACTATATGGACAAGTATTCCCTGACTTACAGGTACCTTGACACTTGTCTGAGCACCTTAAAAGGCACCATTCAGTTGACCATTAGTTGACCCTTAGTTGATCATTAGTTGACCATTAGTTGGCCATTAGTGGGACGGGTAGTACTTGGTTACATCGTTAACATATACTTTGAAGATACATAAACTGCTGTGAAATTTAAAACGGACAAAGGCCAGGAGCGAGGGCGCGAGCTAAAGTCAAAGGGTTAAACTAAACTTGACAAGTTGGAGGTCTTGATACCAAAACCAATGGAAATAAATCTTTGCTCCAACTGGGCAGGAAGAAGACGGCGTGGCCGACACGACCAGAGCCTGAGAAAAGCAATATGAAAGCGAGTCCACTTCAACCCATTTAACCAACGATACAAGTCAGAGCTTTGTCCGGCAGGAGTTCTGGCCTTTTACTATTACACTTTTTGTTTTCACAGAAAAAGAAACTATGAAACCCTGTTATGATATGTCGTCCCCTCGGATCCGTCTCTGCCATCTTCGTCCGGCGGATTCTCCAGTTTTGCCTCAATCTGCGTTCTTTGGCAAACTTGGCTTCCTACAGAACATGATTGGCCTGGACTGGCTCCTTCAGGTGGGTTTTACCATATTGAGTAATCTGTCTAGCTGGCGTCGATATAGCAGATTCATAGAAAGGCGTGTCTTATAGCACTGATGCCAGTACTATACTTGCTTGTAGCAACTCTTTTGCTCTCTTCGGCTCGGCGTTTTTTCTCGCCTGCCTACAAAAGTAAAGTCGCTCCAGCATGATCCCTCCACCTTTAAGACGGATGCAAATGACTCGAACCTATCTACTCCGTAATTGGCTCCGTATCATCACTGGCAAAGCAAAAAAAAAAAAAAAAAAAAAAAAAAAAAACCTAAGCCCAGTGGAAGGGACAACGTCACCGGAATGTAAGCCAGATAAAATATACCACGGCTAAGTGGCAAAAACAAAAAGGCAGAAACGTGAATGGCAAGAGGAGTTTTTTTTTTTTCTTTTTTTTTTTTTGCTCCGTGGAACATATGCCTGTAGGCCAAATCCAAAGGTTGCTATCTTTTATAGAGGGGTACCGGCTGCTCAAGATGCCGAGCCAGGTCTTTTTTTTTTTCCTCGAAAATTATCCGTTTTCATGTAACCACAAAGTGCGGCCGCTAAAGTTTGCGCATAATCTAGATGTAAAGAAGAAAACCCCATGCACGAAACAGCTCGTTATGTAAAGATATACTACAAGATCGTGGCTATAAGTATGTAAGTAAGTAAGTAAGTAGGGGTCTGTAAGTTCAAAGCCCATAGTAGCATTTGTCTTCTAAAGCAGCATCAGCCGGCCGTGGTTTGACGGCCTCTGAGCATTCACCCGCTTAGTCAACTCACTACTGAGTATAGCGGGGTTATGATAAGTATAGCAGGGCCCCCGCTACGAACCTCATTACGCCATTCTACACAGGCTTCGTTAATAATAAGAGGCCGCCCCATGTTGACAGCCCGCTTCTTATTGGCTGGCCCCCTTGGTCCGAATTAAAGCTACGATCGACCCTTCTTTCTTTACACCTTTCTGGCTCTGCCAAGGACCAGGGTCGCTTGATCGAATGGATTTCCATATTGGGTTTACGGTCTATGGTCATCCCAAGTTGGTTGGCCCTGCCCTTGTTTCTTTTTTTATTCCTTTTTTTCAATTTTCTTTGCTTTATAGTTTAATTTATTGTCTTCGGGGTTATCAAGGTGGGCTTTGACCAACACGGAGCGCTTGACAAATTCTTTAGCCCTTTCACTTTTATTTTGTTTTTTTTATTTATTTATTTTACAGCGGATAACCCTCAGAGTTGTATATATTTTCCTTGTGATCAACCATCCGTCCAAGGCTGTTTCGGGAACAACCCAACATGGCTATCCATTCATAATGGCCAGCCGTTCTTTACTCGCTCATACGTGTTAAAAAGGCCATGCAAAGGCCATACGCATTTAAAGGCCAGGCTCAAACTACAGTATACGACCAGAAACCCAGATCGGATCGCCGACGCTCATCATGTCGAATCTCGCTCTTGAGTTCTTCTCAACCAATCGATCTCAGCCGATCTGATCCGTTTTGGTGCTTCTTGTACGTGGTAAGCCAGAAAGAAATGCCAGTGCAGTGTAATGCTAAGTCTTTTGTAGCCTATAAGCTTCATCTATTGCTACAAATAGCAAAGAAACGCAGTAAAAGTAACTCCCCAAGATAATGTAATCTCTGTTTCAAGTGTCAGTGCCCCGTGACAATAAATAAAATAAAATAAAAGGTGGAAATTCCCATTAATAACGGCCAAGCTTTTGTTCTTAACCGGACTGTTGGCTCTGTCTGTCTGCCCTTTTCTTTTCACACATTCTTTTTTATCTTTGCTGTAGGAGACCCAAAGAAAAGCTGTAACCGATATTTGACTAGACACTCGAACCAAGTAAACCCCGGCCCCAAGAAAAAATAATAAAAAAGTCAAACCTTAATCTCGCCCTCTTCGGTCTTCAAGTTAGAAAGGCACAGCAACCTAAAGCCAAGACGTGCGGCGACTGAAAATAGCCGGTGGATGCGACGACAATAGGCGATCTTTTCTTGCTACTACTACTGCTACAGAGTAGTCGCCCTTGCAAGGTTCTCCCGCTGCCAATAATTTAACGAGAAAAAAAAAAGGCAGAGAGTAAAAAGAGAAGATATTGGAATTACCGCAACAGGAAGTCTCAGCAGCTGATGGTGACTCGGGGTTATTGCTCACACAGCAGCGCAGTACAAGTTATCTGGCCTTTGATAGGAAACAGACAAAAGACGATAGTCTTGCACTGCATAATGCCTGCTATTCTGTCTCCTTCCAGCTTGCTGCATAACAACGTTATCCTACATAGTTGAGTTCATCTTCATATTCACCATGCATATTTGCGTAGCACAACAACTCTACATCTCGTGTCCTGACCAGCCAGATGGAAGCAATGAGTTGCACTAAAAAAGCAGCATGTCTCGGTGGGTTTGTTTCTGCAATTCTATTGCACGGCAGTAGAAGGGGAAGAAAAAAAAAAAGAAGAAGAAAAAAAAGAAGAAAAAAGAAAAAAAAAGAAAAAAAAAGAAAAAAAAAGAAAAGAAAAGAAAAGCCCTGGTGGTTCAAAGTTTGGTTTGCGCACAAAAGCTGGACGACGTCGCTAACAGCGCTATTGGATCAAGCCAGAGAGAAAGGTGCCTCATTTGTTTTGCCTCGTAACTTAATTGGCTTTAGGTTAACCAGTAGTATTAGTAGTACTTGGTACTTAAGTAAGTCGTGACTTGGCTTCTGATATTAGGTACTCCCGCAAACAACAACAAGAACAACAAAAAAAAAACAGGATTTTGTTGTTTGTCATGCCATTTATTGAAACCCTCACGCTGGCCCACGAAATCTCCTTCACGGCTCAGGCAATGTAATGCATGTGTGCTGTGCTGTGCTGTGCTGTGCTCTCATAACCCTGAACAAAAAGCAAGGTAACGTCGCTTCGACAACTCAGAAACAAAAGACGAAGCATATACTCCGTAGTATCAGTAGCTGCCCTTTTAGGAGTATTTTGTCGTTTGCATTGTACGCCCTAACTGTCAATATCAAGCCGTTTTTTTGCCTGTTCTCCTGGCTTATTTTTGCAAAGTTCCAAGGGTTAGTATGTAAAGTTCCAAGGGTCAGTCTGTACGTTATACGCTCACAGGTACGTACTTGAGTGCACTTTTGGTTCTTGTATTCAGTGCTACAAGTCTAGACGGTAGGCCACCACCGCCTTCTCATGTCTCTCTTCCGAAAGCCTCCCTTGGGCCTTGGCCCCAATATTATTTATGGACCCTAGTCCGTGGCGCTTGCTACATACCGTATATTATGGCAAACCCTGCTCCTCTTTGGTTGGAGAGCAAATAAGATCACTAATCCCCTCTTGTTCTTGACCCCAGACTGCAACTGCGCCGCAGTACGAATATATTAGCAAACTTGTCATTATTACGGGACGAATATAGTTTACTATTTTTCAGTCTCCAAAGTCCATCGAATCAACACAACAGCCTCATTTTTTTAGTTTCTTGTTTGTACTCTGTAATTCAAGAATGTGTCTCCTGACAAGCCGGAAGAAAATGTATCCGGAAGAATCGTGCTTTCTTTTTCTCTTGTTCTTTTTCTATGAGATTGTACTTGTACTGGAGGGGACAAATTATGCAAACTTTTATGACTGTAGCGTTGGACGCGGAATTGAGGGCATGATGACTTTGCTTGATGCAGGGCCCTTGCCAGTTCTTATTTCCAAGGCTTTGCCCTGGGCCTGGGCCTGGGCCTGGGCCGAGCCTGAGCCTGAGCCTGAGCCTGAGCCTGAGCCCTGAAGTCCACTATAATTTGGTTTGGCAGTGTCTGGCGACTCGGCTTTTCGTTCTTCGGGAAATCTGTACATGAAGCAGGCATGATAGGCAAATACTGTGTACTTAAAGATAGCGGAAGAACAAAGCTAGTCTGACGAGAGCTTCGCGAGAATAAGCAAAACAAAAAGATAAGACGGCGTATAACAAAGTCATGTCTCCTGGCAACTGCACTACGAATTGAGTTTTTAGTTAAAAATGAGCTTCTAGTTCCTGCTTCTGGCTGTCGTTCATTACATGTTCAGTTTATTACACGTTCAGTTCATGTTCTTCGTTCTCTTTCCTGATCCCAAGCGAACGGCAAGCAGAACGAACAAACGAGGTTCCAGGGAAGAAAAAACAGAGCCAAAAAAAAAAAAGGCGTGGCTCTAGTATCGGATTGGCTGTGTGGCAAGAGAGAGGAAGAATCTGTCACGTCAAGCTTACTCTCGAAGCTGTAGTTTTAAAATTTCTGTCAGCGGCGAACAGACCAAGAACATAGCAAAACGAAACAAGAAAAGGAAAAGGGAAAGAAAAGGAAAAGGGAAAGAAAAGAAAAGAAAAGAAAAAGGGAGGGCTTAGTGAAGAGTGGGGGGCGTAGATTTAATTTTTACATGCCAAAAAATGATGGGGTGAAGCAAGCCTTACAACCACCACAAAAAAAAGGGAAAAAAAAAAAAAAGAAAAAAGAAAGCAAGAAAAGAAAAAGAAAAGAAAAAAGAAAAAACAAGACAAAAAAGAAAAGAAAAAAGATAAATACCAGAAAACTGACAGGGTTCGCGTAAGGCAACATAGACAAACTTTCCTAAAGGGGAGAAACTCAAAATAAGCATTTAGAGCGAGGCCGAGGTGTGGGGCGTTCTTCCCATTGAACAAGCCACTACCACAAATAAAGGGAAAAAAAAAACGAAAAAAAAAACGAAAAAGAAAAAAACGAAAAAGAAAAAAACGAAAAAGAAAAAAAGGAAAAAAAAGAAAAAAAGGAAAAAAAAAAAAAAAAAAAAAAGAAAAGCCGCAGTTACAAAAAGAAGACACCACTAAAATATAAAATAATTTGGAAGAGGGGAGGACAGGGGTGCACAAGGAAACAAACTTCTAAGCGACGTCAACGAAAAAAAAAAAAAAAAACGGGATCCGACTGGTGGACAAGTTAAATAGGCTTGAAAATGCAGGGCTACTTGGGAGTTATTCCAATTAATCAAATCAACGAATCTGTGCATCTTTAAGCAAAGGAGAGAGAATTGCCCTTAAAGGAAAGAATGCCAGGGCTGCTACGAAGAGTAGATTCTTTATTTCTTGCTTGTCTTGGGAAATCCCCCTGTACTTGCACCCTTATTCTTTCTCTTTTCTCTCCTCTATTTCGTCCAACACTGCGTTACGTAGCTATCGGGACCGAGAAACGTTCACTCGGCCCAGGTAGCGTTTAGTAGGGAACATTTTTCCCGCCGTTTAATTCACCAAGGCCCCCTGGAAAGAGCCGTGCATCAAAGGAATAGTGCAAAAACGGAGCCGCAACATTGTCCACAGTCGAGTTTACTTACTTATCCACAGTCGAGTTTTCTAAGTTGACGTTTAGTGTTTGGGGCGGATCTACATAAAGCGAGGGATACATTTGATACAAGACTAGCAGAGATTGAGCATAGTGTGGCCGCTAACCGGAGGGCTGCCTGCTTGTTCAAATTGGTCGCATCGTTAATTGCGTTGGGCCCTTAATACCTAATCTTTCTGTGTCGTTAGCACTACTTAAGTATGTTCATCTTCTTGTCCTGGACTTCAATATCGGCCCTAACCCTAGCCACATACTACACAGTACTCCTGCTAGCAGTAACCTCGCACAAAGACACAACCAAAATGGCAGCGAGAAACACAGCATGGATATGCCCCCGTCAATCGATCTGCCTGCCTCTCGTTCTCTCACCAATCAAAAACCTCTGCTTTGCTTCACAGAACGAGAAGACGGCGATACTATGTGCGGTCTTGTTTATTCTGAGCTCTATCGTTGCTTCCTCCGGCGATCATGCACATAACACACCACTAAAGCCCCAGATTTTAGAGCCCAAAAGGCACTTTACTCTGTGGCCTTTCTAGAGGACCCCTATTATTTCTATATTAGGAAATTGCCAGCGTATGGGGGGGAATCCCAGTGGGCAGGGCCCAAAGGGCAGAGGCAGAAGATCCTCAGAGAATAAACGTACTTAGTTATGCGTCTCCCAGAAGTTCGGGCTTTGACGGCAAAACGGTGAGTGGAACATGAATGAGGTGAGTTCTTTGGGTCAACCGGACGTCACAGCGATAATCACATTAACAAAAAGGCAAAATGCCAGCGTAAATTGACTGTATTAAATGGGATGGTTACGTTACAGGCTTTTCTTGTCTCGACTGACCCTGACTGACCTCGGAGTTTGCGTTGTCACGTTTGCTAATGCACTGAACTTGAGCCGGCCAGTTTTTTTTTTTTTTTTTTTTTT
>LKBB01000404.1:0-11875 GCA_001513885.1 Thielaviopsis musarum
GGGGGGGATCGAGTTGGTGCTGGCAGGAGTAGCTACCAACGGAATTGATTCTTGAAACGGATTTCGGGTTGACAAAATCACCATTTTCTGACGGTATTGAAAGATAAGTCCAAGGAGAAAAGGAAATATCAAAGAGGGGAAGCCGAAAGAGGAACGAGGTTTGTGGCCCTGGAAAGTATGAGTGTGAATAAAATCACAGAATTTTACGTTGAATTTTGCACACCCTAGCTGCAGGTTGGGCGGCAAAGCACAGAAAAAAAAAAGGAAGAAAAAGCAAAGCTCACTTCCCTATTCGGCCACGAGTCAAGGTACAGCTTCGCCTGTTTTGATCATGAGAAACAAACGTGATGAACGGATGTGGTCAGAGCCTTTGCATTTGAGATAACACATCAGTCCGGGAAGAAACACGAGAGAAAGAAACTCACAGAGAAAAAATGACGTTGGAATGCATTAGGCTGTTCGAAACGGTCGGGGTTCTGGCTGTGCGGAGTATGGCAACGTAGGGCTTAAACAGGAGCTTAGCAGTCAGTTGACGGAAGAGAGAACAAGTTGACATGCGGTCTCGTTACAAGGCCACTGGACTTGAATACAGTGTTGGATTTGTCGATTCTGCCATGGTTGAAGAAAGAGGCCGTGCCTGTTTAACGTGAAGAAGTCGGGCACAAAAGCTAAGCCACAACAAGGCAGCTTATTGTTTACAGCATAGAAAAAAAAAGCTGGTTCTTCATCTCGGACATTGCTTCGTGTCCGAAAATCAACAAAGTAAAAAAGCTAGCAAGTTCCAACATAATCCACAGCAAGAAAGAAGAAGGATAAGCCTATAGAGCAAGGCGTTGATGAAATGATTTCAAAGGCCCACATGGTTGCTTGTGGATAGAATCCGCAATGCGGGAGCTTACAAATCTTTCTGTTTACTTTTTTTTCTTTCTTTTTTCTTTTTCTTTTTTTTTTTTTTTTTTTTTTTTTTTTTTTTTTTTAAAAAATGTTCATAAGCCTTGTTCCAACAGAAAGCTCCAATGGGTTACATTGTGGGTTAAGATTCTCGTGTCTGCTTGAAGCAGGAAAAAGCCAACTGCATCAGCCTGCCACAAAGTTCAATATGTCACTTATTGCCCAGGCACAAGAACGCAAATGGCGGGGTAGCACTTGTTGTTTTGTCAAGAAACAACTCGCGCTTAATCTAACGCAGACCAACAAGCAGAAGCAGTCTGTCATTTTCGGTCGGTGTTGTTTTTGGTGTTGCTTTCGGTATGATATCCCTCGGCAGTATGTATCTCCCCTGCCGCTCTTTGGGCGTTGGACTAGCCTGACAGGAAGACGGCGGATCAGCCGACAGACAATCAAAAAGCTGCAGTTAATGTAACCCCGTCTATGTCATTTTTTTTTCAAGTTTATTAAGATACTTATGAGTTGTCTGCGTATAACAGGTTAGACACGTTATGTAGCCGTAGCTTCAGACGCAGCCGCGCTCTTGATGCGCCTGTCGCGGCGACTGTGACGAGAAGTGGGCCGACTACTACTATTAAAACTACTACTAATACTACTACCACTTTAACTGCAGCGATTTCCTTCCCACATTCCAACAAACCCAAGCTTGCCTAACCCAAAAAGGACGTGACGCTCTGTTGGTAAAGTAACTCGTTCAAAGGATCAGTGACAGGACAAAGTCCCCCGGGAAGCCCAGCTAGTTTAGGCGCTAGACGCCCCGAGGCGCATAGAGAGGAGATGAAGGTCGGGCGACGCTTGAAGGGACGGAGAGAAGAGGATGACATTTGTCTTGAAACAACGAGCTGATGTGAGAATGACCAAGCTTCACTATGCTGTGAGTACTGAGGCAACCTTTTATGTTTCAATAGCTCATTAGTACATGAAAGAATTGTATAAGCTTGCAAATATAAAGTCACGAAACAAGACAATGAAATATTCACATGGAAAACAATAAAGAAAAGAAGTGAAAAGTAAAAGAAAAGAAGAGCACACTCGCTCTTCCGGCGTCTCACAGCCAATCACAGCGCGGAATTGTCTCCCCCAGACGCGCGCGTAGCCCGGTTGACGGGCCCACTTATGCGGAAGTCAAACCAATAAGAGTTATGGAATTGCGTAGCTGTTAGTTTGGTACCTGTTTATGGTTTCTTTTTTTTTCTTTTTTCTTTTTTTTTTTTTTTTTTTCAATCATATGCTTTGGCATCACATGCTTTCTCGCTGCCTTGTCGATTCACTTGTCAGTAAATCCTTTTCCAAGTGGCAAGAGCTCTTTCCAAGGTTCTTTTCAAGGGTTCTGTTCGAGGGGTTTGGCCTCGTTTGCTGATCGATCGCTCAATCTGGTCCATGTCCTCCGCTCTATGTTCGTTTCATCCTCCAGACCTCTTCCGTTTTTTTTTTATATCACTTCTCTCCCCCTCCCCCAGGTAGGGATTTTAGAAGTTGAGCCGGATAAATCCCGACTTGCCGTAATTTAAGGCGGTCGATCTCTCTTAATATTTCCCTGTTCTGATTTACGAGTTGATTCATCTGCCATGAACAGAAAAGAGCTTTTCCTCACTCACTTTTGTAAGTATATAAAAATTGAAAAATCGAGTTCTGGGTAGTCGCTGAACACTAAAGAGAAGATGAGACTGACAGCGTTACATGAGAAAAAAGGAAAAAAAAGAGAAAAAAAAAAAGAGAGAAAAAAAGGAAAAAGAAAATATTCTTGTATGGTGAAACAAAAGTGCAAACCAGCCCAGAATGGAAGGAACGATCAAGCTCGTCGCATTGAAATAAATCCATCGCAATCGCGCATCGGACAAGGGAAGGAACGGGGAAGGAAGCAAGGACGGACCTCTGAGAAAGCTGACTAGCCAATTAAAGTTTCCCCTTGGCACCGACAGAACGGCACTTGTAAATGCATGACTGGGTTATGATTGGCAGAGGCCGTCTTTCCTCGTCCATGTTCCTCACGTGACGAGCCGTAATAGTAAAAGTACCTTGGTAATGAAGCTATACATTTTTGATGACCGTCTCGCATGTCGTTACGGAGTATACATTGAGTTTTTGAAATCGCTCTTTAAAACAGCCAATATCGGTCCTCACTTTGCTCACTTGCCTTCGGCCCATCGCTCTTATTCCCCCGCCTGCCAAATTCCAAATGGCCCGTGCTTTTTCTCACAGTAACACTGACAACCTCTCAATCTTCGGACAAAAGCTTTCACCGAGGGCCTGGACCCTGTCTTTTTTTTTCTTTTTCTTTTTCTTTTTCTTTTTCTTTTTTTTTTTTTCTTTTTTTTTTCTTTTTCCAAGGGCATACGAAGCTTTTTCTTTTCTTTTCATTTTTTTTTCTTTCAAACAAACCACGAGAGGAATTCTTGTTTGAGGCGTATGGTTAAAATCCCCTCTTGTCTTGCAAGCCACTTTTTACGCAGCAGATGTAGGCCTTTCAAAATACACATATGAAGTTTTGCAGCTAGGTCCTAATCCCTCCATATGCACGAATGCCCCAGGATAGTACCTCAACTACATCGAACTCAAAGTAGTAGTAAATGTTCCAAAGCTAGCATACTTTTGCTCAGTAGTACTGCTTCGCTTCCGTGCCAAATTTGCTCATGTTTTCTCGCCACAGAAAACGCAGCTTTGACCAGCCAAAAGGGGCACACCAGTCTCCAGCAAAATGCAACCCTAGCCCCGGTATAGGCTATCGGCTCACAAGCAAGCTTCTTTCCGCAAAGCTATCCAGACTTATCATCGGTTCGCAAGCGAAGCTGTCACGGACCTTCATGATGCGCGTCGCTTCAGAAATATGAGGGCAAATGAAGCAGGATATATGTTGGCTTTCGTAGAAAGTTATGAAGAATAAATAAACATATGGTGTAAAGAATCCATGTTGAAAATTTGAATAAAAACCCACTCGCAATCAGGGGTGGCCCAAGTTGCAGCCATTTGACTTTCGCAGTTTCCGTCGGTAAAGAAACATAGTTACTGCTACTAGTCGCACGACAGCAGTGAAATGTCTTTGTTTGCTGGTCGATATAAATGTGGCGGAAGGGATCCATCTTGTACACGATTTGTGCTTCCATTCGTTTAGCCCTAGCGTGCGACCAACTGAAAGCAATTAAGCTGCTAGCATTCCGTGATTGCCTCCGTCAATCTGGGAATGAAAAAGAACTAAAGAAATATCGGTCAGCCAGGAATTACCGAGTTTCCAAAGTGTGACAATGACGACAAAACGGCCCCCAAAAGGATCAACCCACGAAGCGGCCGAATTATGCGGACAAAAGTGGAGGTCGAGCTTTCACGCCCTTTCCGCCTTCTACGCGTTTTCTTTCCCAGTGTTCCGTAGCACAAGTCTTAGTCTAGTGCCCTTTAGCGGTGGCAAACAAGGACAAATTTTGCTGGCAAGCAACTGCCCAGTAATGCCTAATTGCACAAAGAAAAAAAAAAGCTGCATACACAAGGGAAGGTGACACAAAAACTTGTGTTTTTCAAACGGCATGTACGGCTACGACGAATTAGGAAAGGTTTTGATTCCGGAAGATGAATTCCTGCGAGCCGAGCCAATCGATCTTGCCAGCTGCCTTTGAGGGTTAAGCTGCAAGAGATCCTATTAGCTGGCGTTTTTTTTTTTCCCACGTACTTTGATACGAAAGTACTTTCATGGGGTTGTTTTTCTTTGATTCAAAGGCACGGGGAGAAATCCGAGACGACAAGAGCCAGTTTTTGAGGCAACATTTCAACTTCCCCGGAGGCAAAAAAAAATACACATATCTGCATCTAAAAGATAAAAGATTCCAACGTGCATAGCCAATCAAGGTTCAAGTTATATGGTCATTGATCCTCGCGGCATGTGTTCCGGAAAGGAGAATCAGCCTAACCCAACCTTGAAGCATAGCAATGGGCTATGCTTTTGTTGGAGGGAGAGGATGTTTATAGGCTAGTGCCGAAGAATAAAGTACACATGATCGGAAACCAGTACATGCATGAAATGCACTAGACAAATAGCTATCCAGAGCAGCGGGCCCGGAAGATGCGTTCCGGGCGCCGTTGGCCAGGTAGAACCGGGATCGCCTTGTGAGGCAGAAATGCACATGAACAAGCTGGGTGGCAGTTGGTGGTGACGTAGCTGTAGCTGTAGCCGAGCCTCCACGAACAAAAGATAAACGGGGAACAACGGACAAAGACTGGCTTCGATAGAATATTCGATTGATTCGCTAAAAGAACTTTCGTTGTTGGCCAAGCATCAGTTGGATGAAAAGCCAAAGAAGGACGGCCCTCACCGCTATCTTGCCTCTTGAATTGTATAACACGATGCAGAATACAGAAACTTGGCTAGACTTTCTTGCCAACTTTTATTTCCAGAACGTCAATAAAGAGATTGTCTAGATTTTGACTCGTCAAAATGATTGTATGCCTTTAGATAAGACTTGGGCTGTGCTGTATTCCCCTCTTTTCTATAATACTGCTTCTTTCAGTGGCTGAGGCCCTGTCAAGCGGCCCACAACTGTGACCTATTTTTCCTCCTTGAAGTCACCAAGTTGCACAAAAAGAATACCTCGGTGGAACAACAGTAAGCACTTAATTAGCAACGTCTCCTAAGTATGCCTTGCGAGTTTCATATACTGGGCTTTACATGACCCTGCCGGGTTTTTTTTTTTTTTTTTTTTTTTTTTTTTTTTCCTTTCTTTTGTCCTGATGGCTGTGTCACGCCCAAGATGTGGCTTTTTCGGCGATCCGAGATTTGAAGCAAAAAAAAAAAAAAAGGGTTGCATTGTAAGTAAGGTAAGTCAGCCATCCCGTTTCCGGCTCAGGCAGCCGGGGGCAAAAAGTAGGAGAAAAAGGTAAGAAAAAAAGAATAAAAAAAATAAACTACATACATACACTTGCATCGTGAAAAGGTGCGCTTTGTCTTACGCATGAAAGAAAGGCTATGCCGGAACCATAATCCGTACCTTGATCCGGAGCTTAATCCCCATGTCTTGTGCAGGGAAAGGTAATCGACTTAGGGTTGGGAGGGCAAGTACTTTCACTTTCACCAACGAAAAGACCGGACCCGCCGCTCGTTTTAGTGCCATTACGTAGAGATTTAAAACCCTAGGGTGTTTAGGGTCATACGGCCTGCGGCCTAAGTATATCACAAAAGTGCCATGCGGGCGTTTCGACCTCGGTCTTGCTAGGCAGCCAGCTGACGCCCGGCCATATCTATAAAGAAGGACACAATCTCGAACCCAAACAAGCCGAACCTCATAGTTGAAGCGGGAACTCAACTTGACGTGGTACTAGTACTTGCTTTCAGGCAGGAAACAAGAAAGGGTCTGAGGGCTCTGCTGATACCACTAGTTAATGGTAGGTACAAGTATGCAGCCTTGCTAAGAAAGCTTGTAAGGCCTGAGAATAAAACGGAGCTCTTGTTTTGCAGCTCTAGGTTTTTGGGTGGATTTCAGCGGACAAGAAATGACAGCCAAAAAAAAAAACAAAGGAACCTGGGCGTTTAGTACCTTTGGCCAGGCCACAAGTACCTTTTTTTTCTTCTGGAGATCTTGTTATGGTTAAACGACACGCCCCACCTGTTTTTGGACATGACAGAAAAAGGATGAGGGGTGTGTGGTTTAGAGAGGAGGAGGGGGAAGAATGAAGCAAGACAAAAAAGAAAAGCTCTATGACGATGGCATTGCAGATAACTGCGAAGACAAAGAAAAAAAAAGAATAAAAAAGAATAAAAAAAAGAATAAAAAAGAATAAAAAAAAAGAATAAAAAAGAATAAAAAAAAGAATAAAAAATGATAAAAAAAAAGAATAAAAAGAATAAAAAAAAAGAATAAAAAGAATAAAAAAGAAAAAAAGAAAAAGAAAGCAAGAAGAAAAAGAGTAATAAAAGGAAAAAGAGAACAAGAACAAAAAGAGTAAAGAAAAAAAGAGAAAAAAAGAGAGAAAAAAAGAGAAAAAAAAAAAGAGAAAAGAAAAAGGCAATATAGAATACTGTAAGCTTGAGCGGAGAGGGTAAAAGGATCCTAGAACTTGAGAAGTCCTTTACACCACCCTTGCTGGCGGCTAGATTTGGGGGTTTAAAGTGAAGTGCCAGCACCTACTAGAAAGAGGCAGCGGAAGAGATGTGAAATACATAGCTTTGAGCTTAAAAATATAGAGGAAAAGTGGGAAAGAAAAAAGGTATGGCACGATAAAATAAAGTAAAATGCAGCTATAGAGAAGCAGGAAGGAAAAGCATCTGCGTGATAGATCCACGACGGCGTGTGTTTTTCTTTTTCTTTTCTTTTTTCTTCCTTTTTTTTCACACAAAGAAAGCCCCCAAAAGGCTTGCCTGTTCTTTCGACGACTCAAAGCCCGGAGTTCAAACAATAAAATAAACCATAAACAAAACTTCCCTTCCAGACGCCAGCTTTCTTTTTTTTTTTCACATTGCTGTCTTCCCATTCGTCTTTCTCACCATAATGTATTGTTCTAGTCATGTACCTTTCTGGTAGTTATGTGTGCCCAATTTATTTCCCTTTTCAAGCACACACACATACGTTCAAGTTTGTGTTTGTAGCCAAAGTAGCAAGAAACTCGTAAGAGAAAAAGAAATGAATAAAATACAGGAATAAAAAGAATCCGAGATATGTTCCCAACCAAGAAAAAAAACCGCTTCTGCCGCTTGTTCTCGTCAAAGAACTCGACGATGTCGCTTGTTTCCTCTTTTTGGCTTTTCTTTTTGTTACAACTTTGCTTTCCTCGCGTTTATATACCGACAAGATGTCCGCTTCCTCTGCTTCTTGCATTCTCGTCTTGATTTCTTTCTGGTATCAATCAGCCTGCCAATCTTCCTTGTGCAACTGCTTTGATATTGTTCTTCTTCCCTCTCGTTAACGCTGTTCTCATACACACTTTGCATCCACCATAGGATTTCACAGTTTGGCCTTTCTTGCGTTTTCACAGCTTGGCTATTTTGCGTTTCTACTTTGCATTTACTCTTATACTGCCGTCATATATATAAACTACCCTCGCTCTCGACCATTCTTTTGCATCAGGCCGACTCTTTCTGTTTTTCTTCACTACTTCTACCCTGCTGTTTCTTCCTTCCACTCTTCACGCAGTACTCTTGTTGGCTCTTTGCTTCTTGGCTCGCTTTCTGCACGCACTCCCTCACACGCCTCCTGTCTCCACTACACGCCATATAGACGCCTGTGCTCTATATAAGCGCATCACTGCAACCTCTTTCCGATCTGTTGCACTCAGTCCATTTCAGTCCCAGTCTCGCCTTCTTTATTCTTTTGTACAGCTTACTCTTCATAAACCACCATATATACCATCATTAAATCCCATCTCTCTGTCTTTTCTTTCTGCCCTTCTCTTCTGCCCTTCTTCTTCTTCTACTTCTTCTCCTATCTTCGCAGCCTACTACCGCCCTCGATGCAATCCGATCTCGACGTGTCTCTCCTCGGTAGAGACGCCTCTTCGCTTATTTCTGTGCCTACCGCCTCCCGCTCCATTGACCGCGGCCACCGCCCGGCCGATATTTGCGCCATTTCTCTGGCGCCCGAGCAGCAGTACCAGCTTGCTGCTGTCGTCCAAAACCACCAGCAGCAGCAGCAGCAGCAGCAGCAAATCGATCAGCAATCTCACGCAAGTCTTTCACCTGCCGACGCTCTTTCCGAATTGGCCTGTGCCTACGGTGTAAGTCTATATTGATCTTTCCTTGTTTCGTTGCCGTCCCTTCTGTTCCTACCTTGTCTCGTTGTCGTCTCTTCTGCTCCTTTGCTATTTACTTTCAACTTTCATTACTTTCCCTGTCTCTGCCCTTCTTTGTTCTGTGCTCGTCCGTTCTTGCTCTTTCTGGTTCCTGCCCTGTTCTTGATTCCATATCGCTCTAACCCTGCCCTTGTTTCCCACCTTTTTTGTCCAATTTTCCTTTTGCACGCATTCCTTCTCCGTTTATTATTTCTGTACTTGTATTTCTGCAGTCTACCTTGCAATTTATTTCTTTTACCAGGAAGTTGCCGCTTTATTATTTTTCCTCTTTTTATCGTTGGCCTGTTTTGGGGTTTTTTTTTTCTTCTCTTATTTCCCTGCTTTATTTTCTTTCATCTTTTCCTGTTTGTCATTTCTTTGAAAGAACGTTCTTGGAGCCAGCCGCCTGCATGTTCTGATGCACAAAGGGCAAGCACGCACATTTGCTTGCAAGCAACGGTCAAAGACTTCAATTGCCACTGCAAGCGAGTAAAGTGCCTTCCCGGGGCATTCTGGGCACGTTTTGTTCTTTCCAAGACTCAAGCAACCGAACTCAAACAACAAGACTCAAGCAGCCGAACTCAAACAACAAGACTCAAGCAACCAAACTCAAAAAGCAAGAGTCGGCATGTGTTTGTTTGCTTCAAAGGCACTTGCTTGCTTCAAAACAGTGTTTTGCTTCAAAGGAAGTTGCTTACTTCAAGGCAGTTGCTTGCATTGTCTGATTTAGGTGTATTCGGTTGGTTACTTCCTGGTTTTGAAATGTGCCTGTGGAAAGTGGCCTCTTCCTCTTGCGTTTGCACTTGCTCTTTGACGCACTCGTGTGAAGCAGGCTTTATTTTCTCGTCCTTCTGATTTAAAAAGAAAGAGCGTCGGAAGTCTAGTGTATAACTACTGCAGTGTCAGCCCCCTCTTTTTCTTTCTTTTCTTTTTTCCTCGTTCTTTCCCTTTCTCTTTTCCTTCGTCTGGTGTTAAGACTCTGCTCTTTCCTTGGTTTATTTCTGTCTTTTCTGTTCTCAACTGCTGTTGCTTTAGCCTAGCAGGTTTTTCAGGCTTCAGAGAGAGAAACAAGAAAAATAAAGGGACAGAAAAGCAAAGAAAAACGGACTCGGTCTTGCAACCGAAGCCACTCTTTTCCGTCTTTCCTCTGTGTGTTCTCATCCCATCCCATCACATCCCATCCGTTCGATCCTTGCTTCCCTTGTGTTTTGGCCAAGTTGTAGTCTGAAAAAAGAACAACCTTTATTCTCAAAACCCGGCTTGAATTTCATTTATTCACTGCTTTATTCTCGTCGTCTGTTCTGTCTCCATCATATCTACTATTTGTTCCCTCTCTTTTTCTTTTCTTCCTCTCTCCATTTTGGCTCTGCTATATGCAGGCATGCTATATTCCAGTTCAGTTGCTGTTGCAGTTCCAGTTCCTGCTCTTGATTACATCGGTTATCAAATCCAGACAGGCCCTGCCTTGTCCTGCTTTGTCTTGTTCCTGCCCTGTCCCGCCCTGGTCCTGTCCTGCCCTTGTCCTGTTTCCGCACTGCCTTTTCTGTCCGTCTGTCTGGCAGCCAACTAGCCACCAAGTTACTCGCTGGCTTGAATGACAACTGTAAACGAGCCCAGTGGCAGGCACTATAGATAGAAGCCCCTCTGCTCCCTTTTCCCATCCATCCATCCATTTATCCATCCATCCACTTAACTGCAAGGTCCTTTTTGTCTTTTTTTCTTCTGTGTCACCATTTATCCTGTTCCATTTTCAGCACACTACCTTCCGCCTTTACACTTGCTTTTTCTTTTTTTTCTTTGTCAAATCAGCCCTGTCCTGTTTCCTAGTATTCTTCTTTTTGGCCACTCTTCTTACTTTATTCCCTTTTGGTTTGCCTGCTTTCTAGGTCAGCTTCGATTACTCTCAAGCCTGCGACTCTGCCACTATTTCCGCTCTGACGCCGCTCTCTGGCTCCTGCTCTCCGCCCATGTCTTCGATTAGTAGCAAAGCCATGCACAACCACCACCACCACCATCATCATCATCAGCAGCAGCAGCAGCAGCAGCAACAGCAGCAACATGCCAGCTACGGCGCCCCGCAGCAGCTGACGCCGCCCAGTTCGTCCAAGATGTACTGGGCCAACTACGACATGCATGCCCACGCCCACGCTGCCACCACGGCTCAGAGCAGCCCGTCGCTGGGCGCCCCCGTGTCTGTCCCCGTGGCCGTGGGTATGAAGCCCGATACCAGCGCTGGCTTCGACGCCATGTCGCCGTACATGACGGGTGCGTCGCACCTGAACGACCTGCCGTCGGCCACGTCGTACTACAGCCCGTACTCTGTGTCTGCTGTAAAGCCTGATGCCACCGCCGAGAAGCCGTACTCTCACCATGCCCACCACTCGCACCACGGCTCACAGGCACAGTCGCAAGCGCAGCCCGGGTCGCATCCGGGGTCACAGTCTACCTACAGCTACCCGTCTCTGACGCCCAATCTCGGACTCATCATCCCGCAGACATCCCAGCCTCATGGCCACTCCCAGCAACAGCAGCAACAGCAGCAGTCGCTAGGTAGCATGGCCACACCCACCCGCCCTACTAGCTTCTACGCCACCGCCACCGCCACCGCCACCACCACCACGCCCAGTCCCAAGCCGCGCAGCATGCAATCTGCCGGCGGTCCCTCCAGCAGTGCGTACCGGATCAAAAAGCCCCTGTCGGCGAGCACCACATCCGCCTCGTCAGGCGTGTCGGGCAGCAGCTCGTCCAAATCCAAGGGCCGGACAGGCGGCCGCGCAGCCGGCAAGCAAAGCAGCAGCCAGCGACGGGCGCAGGCGCTCGAGAACCACGAGATTGAACCGCTCATGTTCAAGCCCAACGTGCCGCGGGAGGAACGCTTCTTGTTGGAGCTGCGCCGCAAGTATGACGGACTCAAGGGGAAGACCATGTGGGAGAGCATCGGAGAGGAGTTTGCGAAGCGGTTTTCGCAGTACCAGCAGAAGCCGTGTCTGCAGATGCGGTTGACGCGGGCCAAGACGAAGTGGCTTGAATGGCCGGAGCGTGAGGTACGTTTTCTTTTCTTTTCTTTTTTTCTTTCCCTTCCCCACCTCAAAAGATCAACCCCTGACCCTGTCCTTCCCTTCCCTTCCCTTCCCTTCCCTTCCCTTCCCTTCCCTGTCCTTCCCTTCCCTTCCCTTCCCTT
>LKBB01000413.1:0-11353 GCA_001513885.1 Thielaviopsis musarum
CCGCCCCCAAATACGAGAAGCGGCACGGCTGAGCTACCACAACGGACATTGCGATGAACTTGTTAGCCGTCTATTTTCTTTTGTCTTGTCCTTGGAACTAGCAATGCGTGAGCTTCAGGAGCTAAAGCAAACACCGGGCGAAGAAGCCCAATCGAAGCAATGCTTGGAAAGTCCGAGAGCCTAGTTTACTTTTTTTTTTGTTCCATATCTTTTTCTTGTCTTTTCTTTTTCTTCTTTTTTTCTTTCTCTTCTTTTTTTTAATCTCCTCTTCCTCTCCGGGACCGTGATCGCCACAAGGCCATTGCGGTATAAAAAACGACCAAAACGAAAAGAACGAGTCAACTTTGACCAGGAAAATAAAACTCAATCCCAGCCATTTGTTTTCCCTTGCTCTCTCTTTCTCTTCACTATCACAAGCAAACAACCCGGCCACCCAACAGTATGACGCGTGTTATTTCTTCTTCTTCTTCATCTTGTCATATGCGCTACGATTTCTTGACAAAATAGACGGTAGTATAATGAGCCGGGGCCTATTTTGCGTTTCTATGACCGTCAACGCGATCTTTTTTTTTTTCTTTCTCTTTTTCGCTGTCCTTCCACTCCCTCACGGAGAATTTCCCGGGCCCACTACAGTACAGTAGTAATTGGATGGGGGTTGATTGGCAGGCAGGATTCGTGACCTGGTTTTTCGAGGTGCAATCTCACCAGGGCAAAGCAAGAAAATTTATATTGAGAGCAAGTAAAGGCACAACAAAGATGCCGGCCGATTCTAGCCAGATTAACTCGTTCTACTTCGTGGTCTTTGGGTGATTGCAGGAGCTTTAACCCACCGAGGTCAACGGAGATCACGGGCCGGGGGTGTTTCTCAAGGCGTTGGCGGACAAGTTTAAAACGGAGTCAACTGGAATAAAATGGCGGGTGAGTTTGGCACCATACAGTGTTAGCTACTCGTGAGCAAACAAATGCATAGCGTTTACTTGCCAAGTCGGTTCAGTGGGGATCATTTATCTCCCTCTTTTGTTATTTGCTGCTTGTCGAGCAAAGCTGCAGGGAAAACAGAGCGAGTGCCATAGCAGCAATTATGCAGCATGGATTCATGCAATGGATATTTTACGCTGCATGTTTGCTTGGAGCTGCAGTTTTCTCGGAACAGGTGGGCGGTTGGCTTGGGTTGGGCCAAATCTGCCCGTTTGATTGGTTGCCTTGCGTACGAGAGGGCCTGAAAAAAAAAAAAGCACGAGCCTGGCCGTTGCGTGGCATTGTTGCATTTACAGTGGCTTGAAGCCTGTACTTGCAGTTTAACCTGCAGTTTAACCTGCAGTTTGGCTGCAGCAACCCGGTGTTCCGGTATTCCCCCCAAGACTTGTAAGCACACGCTCCGCCGGGAATGCAAAATAGACAGAAGCAGTTGATATTTTGCTGTAAAGAATAAGTCCGCCCTACACAGCCTGAATATCACGACGAGCAACTGTTTCGCCTTGTCTGATTTCCGTCTCAATTTTTTTTTCCAATTAGCCATGCTATCCAGCCCTGTCAAGTTGAACTGAGACGTCCATTGGTGCAACCCCACAGTGCCTCATCAAAATATTGTCTCATCCGCCCGTAGCCATGGAAAAGAAACCTGTAACTTGTGAGAGTCTAAGTCTTTGCCGAAACTCGCATATGAAAGCCGCATTGAGTGACTTTTCTCCCTGTGTTCTGTATAAGCTAAGCGGGATTGCTGTTAACGACAAATTGGTGCCCTTACATTTCACAACTGGTACATTATTAAGAATAAAGTGTGGTTGATGTAAACGAAATAATCCGCTTCCCTTAAATGCTAGGGTTATTACAGGGTTTACCAAGGCCAAAGCGACCCCATACTTATAAAGGTGCAATGATGTCAATTTGGTTTTACTGTCGAAAAGTATATGAGTTGACAACGCCTCCGACGAGACGAGCCGCATAGCTAAGAGTCAAGGTTATCGGACTAGCGGTATGTACCAGGTGTAAATTCAAAGACTGATTGTCGACCTCACAGCCCAGCAAACAAAATGCCAGGATAGAGATCAAAGCGAAGGAATAACTCATCATCACAGTACGTACGTCTTTGTACAGTACATGTAGTAGAGTAGATAGTAGTAGTAACAGCATGTGTGTATGTGGCACAATGACGGATCGTCAGCCCAGCCCAACCCATATAATCCAGGCTTGAAGTTGAGCCAGAAACCTGCACACTTGAACCCATGGCGAGCACCCCATGCAATGAATCAGTCAATTCTCAACGCTTTGGCGTCGAGTTCTGCCTTGTCTTACGTACGATGAATAGCAACGGGCGCACCCCATTGAGCATGTCAATTTGAGCAAGGAAGACTTTTCCCTAGTCCGACGTGTATTTACAAGTTGGATAACAAAAAGAAAAAGAGAAAGATTGATCGCATCGGCGCCTATTGGCCAAGCTAGAGTCTGGATGGACTTCCCAAGCTAGGAAGACGACCGAGAAGCCGCTGAATTGACCCGAGACAGCGAACCTCATAAGAACGGATTTACCATCTGGTCCAAGAAAGTGAATATCAGAACAAAAAGTGAGAGATAAAAATGATAAAAATCAGCAACCAAGCGAACGCACACCGCCTCTGTTCAATCATGAAAAAAAAAAGATGATACCCGAAAAAAAGAAAGCACAGAAAATGAAAATACGCACATGTGCAGTGGCTCTAGACAAACAGTAATACTTACTGTACGAATAGTAAGCGACTTCCACACGTTGTCAGCGTCGTAGTCGAACAATGCAACGCAACGGCAGCACAACAATGTCCCTCTTGTTTTAGCGGGAGCCGAAGCCAGGCTAAATGCAACTTGAGCTTGCCCCAGAAAGGCAATCGGCATACTTGAACAAGGCTTATATTTCCTGATTGGTCTGGGCAATGGCACTAACAAAGAGTCGAGGCGTAACGCGCCCCAAGCAAAGCCACTTATTGCGTATTTATGTTGTATCTTGAGTTGTTATTTGTCGTGGTCAAAACGGCTTAAAATATACAACAGGCAAGGGAGCGGGCCATTGTTTGTCGACAAAAATTCAAGCCCCACGGGAAAAAAAAAAAAAAGGGCTGGAAAAATTGCATCGGAAAAAAAAAAAAAAAAAAAAAGAAAAAAAAAGTTCCCAATTATCAATCAATACAAGACCTGTCATAAAAGTCATGAGCGACTTTAAGTCTAACAAGAAAGGGCCGGCAGTGGACAAGGCTTTGGCCCTTCCAACTTGGCGGCTTGGGGTGGGACTTTCAACTTTCCAACTTGGTCTAGGCTAAGGTCTGGGGCAAGCCTTGGAAACCTTGCGCTCGGAGGTTTTTATTTTCCATTTCTTTTCTTTCCAAGTCGGGATTGGCGAGAGAAATAGTACATGATTCCAATTAATATTATTTGGTCACACTCGATTTTGTGTGATTGACTAAGGGACGGCATAGCAGCTAAAGGAGAGAAAAAAAAAGTGATGATTACATGTGAATCATGAGAAAATACATGTCGTGTTGAGAACCTTTAAGTAGGAAAAGAAAGTGACACACTGTGTGGGTTTTTGTTGGTTTCTCTTAATGTGTATAATGACAGAAGAAGAAAAAAAAAAACTCTTTAGGTTATAGCATAAGGTAAAAACAACAAGAAAAAAAGCACCGCTATAGGCCCAGGCCAAGGAAGGTACGGAGTAGTAGTAGAGTGGAATGGAAGGGCTCCAATTTACTTAGCCTGCTTGTATGATCATCTAGGAAAGTCCATAGGCTAAACAGACTGTCGGAGTCTTCCCGAAACAGCAACAGACAGCAGGGCTAGCAAGGACGGAGAATAGCAGAAGATTTGAGGCCCGGGCATTGGTTAGTAAACTGAGAAAGCCGGTCTGGTTCTGATATCCAACTTTATGCAGTCCATGGAAAGAGGAAGCATGGCTCTCTATGCGGCTACAAGAAATACTACTAGTACTAGTAGTATAGGCTCAAAATGAACCGCTTCTGTGGTAGCAGCGGGCCTGGTGTCAGGAGCGAGAGGGGCTGCAGTAGAGCTGCAGTAACTTGTCAGGAAATAATAAAAGGACAGTAAGAAAAGTTCATTCTTTCTGGCTTGCCGTTTTACGAGCTGTAGCGGCACATGGGCAAGCCATCATACAAGGCTCTACCAAAAAAAAGAAGTTAAGAAAGGTGTGAATATTGTCATGCCTAAGTTGCGGAGATTGTACTATACTCTTGGTAGATGAGTAAAATAGAAATTATGCAAGGCACATGTACAAACTGTGGTTTCGCGAGAAGGATGCGCTGCACCTTCTTAGTGAGTGCATGGCCTGTTTTTATTTCTTGTAGGGGGTAGTTTTTTATCACCAAACTTTTTTATTTATTTTATTTTTAAATTCTTTTCTTTCCTTTTTTATTCTTTTTATTTATTTTTTTTGTCATCTTTTTCCTTTTTCTTTTCCAATTTCTTTTTCCCCTTCCAAACCCTACAGAACAAAAACTTAGGGTTATGAAAACCCACAGGTTGTGGCGTTTTTCTCCTTTCCCTCTGTTTTTCTTGTCTCCGCGATTTTTCTTTTCTTTTTCCAAGTCACACTCAAAAAAAAAGAATAACATGGACTTTTGGTGGCTAGAGGCACCTAACGCGCTAGCGTTCTCACAGGAAGACGTAATTCCTTTGGAGGGTTCTTTGATCTACCAAGGCTAAAAGACTCCTCTTCCTCTGTCCCTTGAAATCTTCTTCTACCTCCATTGATTTTCTCTTTTTTTTTTTTTTTTTTTTTTTTTTTTTTTTTTTTTTTTACTTCAAGTCCACGTTTTTCTTATACCTTCTCCCTCCAGGAATGTCGAGCTATTTTTGATGCAAGACTATGTTCCTCACGTAAAAAGGGTCTTTCTGGATATTGCCAGTTGGATGGTGTTAGGTAAGGTAACTTCGCAATTTTGGCACCGTGTACTAAACCGCGCCGCTGCCATTCTGGGTAAATAAGTACTTAGCTAGCCTTGCTGCACACGCAGCAGCACACACACGCTAAAAGCTACCCTGAGCTCCGCTGTTCAGGGCATGAACAAGGCGCTAAATAAACTTGTCACACTCACTTGCTTTGTTCTTTTCTTGTTCAGGCGAGCCCCCTCCCCTTATTTATTAGCGCTGGCTGCAGGTGGTTATAGTGCTTTGTTTCAGAAGATAGACAGCCTGTCCTGTCCTGTCTTGGCCTGGCCATTTCCGCCTTTTCTTTTTACCGGCTAACACGAAAAGAAGCGCCATTTGTCAGTAGTACTACTCGTAGAAAATGAAGGCCAGAGAGAAACATTCATTATGCAGCTTACTGTTTAAACCCCCCCCAGTCGGGGAAATATCCGGTTGTTTATGCATCTCCATATACATCCCACGCCGTCTTTATACGTAAGCTCAAGCCATAGCTCGTGTTATGTAATCCTGTCAGTAACATGAACTATTACATTTACAGTGTCTTATGCCGAGATGCAGCAGCCTACTTTCTTTTTTTTTTTTTTTTTTAGGTCGCTCGGATTCAGCGCTGGCCGCAAGTCACGGATCGCTTTCCGGGATTTACTTGCACTAGCCGCTAACGTCTTTAGCAAAGAAAAAAGTCACTTCTTTGCTAGCCAAGGCTCACAATGCAGGCATAAAGGAGGAAGTGATAACAAAATCATAAAAAAAAAAGAAATCATAGAATAATTAAATAAGCCCCAAGGCGATGTGCCGTGCCGCATATGCAAACCGTCACTTGCTTATTCTCTTCAGCCGGGCTGCACGACGACGCGCTTTTCAGCTATTTCAGCTTTATTACATGCATGTTGAAGCTTAATAGATGAAAGGTTGCCATTTGATTAGCATAGGCTGTTGCTGCTGGTTAACAAATAATACATGGTACGATACAAAATGAAAAAAAAGGCGTGCCGATAGCAGTGCAATCACTTGTCAAGTTAAGCGTGACCCTTTCTTCCAGGCCAAATGCGATCTGCAACTGCAACTTGTTCAGGCCTCGGCCTGTACTGTACCGTACCTAGAATACTGTGCATCCACAACATACTTACTTACTTAGCATCACAGGGCCTAGCCTTGCTTCAGCTTAGTGCTTGTTTTGTCTTGTTCACCTGCCGTTTCCCCTAGAATAACATTCCGTTGAATAAGGGGCCAAGACAAGGCCAAGTCGGAGATGTGTCTGTTTTGTTTGCGTTGTTTCTGGACCGGCTTCGCACTAAAAAGGCATAGCCTGGCATATCCTCAACTTGGCATATCCCGTTTGCTCTTTGCTAAAATGTACAGATGCCAGGGTAATACTGCTGTGCACTACCAAACGAACGCCTTCCAAGCCGCGAAACAGAGAAAACAAACAAAGAAAGTTTCAACCCTGCTTGTCGATTTAGCAACTCACTAACGGCGAGGCGCACATCTTGGGCAGCCATCAAAAAAAAAAGTCAACCTCACGCACCGCTGAGCCACGTGATGAGCGTCAATAGTTCGCGTGTACGAAACGAGGCTTGTGGGATATTCCAGTGGCGATGCTTGGGCTTGGGTTGGTTTTGAGAACGGCGATCCAGGGTTCGTGGCTACGCCAGGGTTTCATTGATATGGTTAGTAAGCTAAACTTGAGTTTCTCGAAGCACTAGAGAACAAATACGCGTAATGGTAAGTGATTAAACGGTAGTATAAATCACGGAGAATAAAAAAAGGCCGTGATCGCCATATATATTTTCTTTTTGTGGGTTATTGCGTTATTACCAACGTCGTAGTGAGCCCTAAATTAAAAAACTGACTTGGCTGATATTCGGCTATATGCCACTTTTGGTATTGACTCAGTACTATATAGGAAATCACGTCGCCAGAATTACCTACACGGTCACGCCAGAGGAAAACGCATTAGTGAGGGAAAAGCTATGAGAAAAAAAATATGCAGAAATCCGGTACGCCGTTTAGGATAAATATCGCAAATATCACGGTTCAAAGAAGCATTGAATCTCGGATAAGTAGGAGAAAACCTGGGAAACGAGGCAAATGGGCGTCACGTGTGGGTGAAGGTAGGGCTGTATTGCTGTATACGGTTGTATATGTGACAAACAAGATATTTATATTTATATTGGTCCTTTGGGGATTTGCTAAACGCCATACGAAAAATAAGAAGAGATGAACACAGACATATAATTAAAGCCATGAGGGCTATGTAAGTATAATCATGGAGCACTTGGCAGCTGAGTAGTACTTACTAACTCAAGTAAGTAATACTGCAAAACAACTAAAGTACTACGTGGACAGCAATTTCCCGGGGTCAATGAAGGGTGGTTCTTTTGAGACCCATGGGATATTAAAGTGTGCCGAGTTAGGTGTTAGTCAAGCTTTGCGTTTCTATTAATGGAGGGTTTTCAGCAAGATTAAATTTTCTTGTAGGCTGTTAATCTCGGGCTTGAATACAAGGGACTCTAAAAGTAAAAGTGTTTTTTTTTTTAAAAAAAAAAAGAAAAGAAAAAAAAAAAAACTGTTCCATCTCTTTTATTTGCAAATTTACTTTGTCAATCAGTAATGGACAAAAGGAAGAAAAAAACAGTACCTTTCCACTTTAAGAAAAAGAAGTAGCCAGAAAGAAAAAGAAGACGAGGGAATAACACTCCGAAAACTGATCGTCGATGTAGATCAGCAGACAGGCGGATACGCCGCCGCTTTTGGGCGTATAAAAGTGCTAATTCCAGACCCTAGCCTGTGCCTAGTGCCTTTTATCCTCATATCACATATCACGTAGGTCATCCCAACTTGTCAAACGATGGTGTACTGATTACTTGCTACAGGTGACTACAAGTACGTGCGTACTGTTATTGTCAAGGTCTAGAAAGTTCAGGAAGGACACTAGAAATCCCCAAGGCGCTAAAGAAACGCAGCTAAAACAGTCTGACAGGCAGACTAAAAAGTCTGTACCACTCTAACCGTTACAAGTTAGACAGAGCTGTTTTTGGCTTGTGAGAACTTTTCTTTTATCTTTTCTTCCGGCGAGTAGCTGCGTAGAAGATAATCACTTCCCTATTGTTCGTGTGGGATTTTAGTTAACGTGTTTTAGTTGTTGGCATGTGTCTTCCTTTTGTAAAAAAAAAAAAAAAAAAAAAAAAAAAAAAAAAAAAAAAAAAAAAAAAAAAAAAAAAAAAAAAAAAAAAAAAAAAGAAAAAAAAAACAATTCACAGAAACAGATAAAGGGAAGCCACTTTGAAGCCTGCAACTGGGTAACCAAGTTGGTGATTATAGACTGGGCTAGACGGAAATGTGCATGTATTGGAAAATGTGACGCCGGTCCGAGCTGGCTGATTCTCGTGGCAGTCGAAATATATCACTGCTGATCAGTGATATCGGGGCTTCTGGTTTCGCTTGCCGGCCACTCACGGTGGTGTATTTTGAGATGCCAGTGAGTGTTTCAGCACATGTGACCTTCTTAGTACGTACTGTTAGTACTCATGCCACGCCCCACTTCCTCTAGGTAAGTGGGGCGCGGCACGAGTACTACTAGTACCAGTAGTAGTACTAGTACTATAAGTAAGTAGTGGTAAGTACTACAAGCTGCTTCTGGATTTGTGATACACTTTATGTGCCCTGAAGATCTGCCAATCACCCACTTATTAGTGGATTCTATAGTTATACTTGTAGCACCACTTTAAACAACAACACAAGATAGACGGCTGGTGTCCCTCATATGTATGTGGGTATATAAGAAAGAACAGCGACCGCTTCGCGTACGTGAATTCTGGCACACACTGTGTCGCCAATACATTGCTGCGTCGTATTGATAAAGGAGGGCACAAATATCAAGTACTGGACAAAACCAATCAAAACAAAGTAAAACGAACAAACTATGATGATTCTGTTTCGCAGATTCCTTCAGACAGCAGACGAGTTATCAAAACAGGGCCGGCTGACTTGAGACCTGTTGTCAAAAAAAGCCCGTTTCTATTTATTGCTCCGACTGTTTATGACTGCTTAGTCTGCATAGATTAATTCTCCTTTACAACTTGCGACGTGTTTGAGCTTCTGTTTTCCTCTCCCGCTATTGACCTGTTTATATTCCGACCTTGGCTTTGCCAATTCGGGGTTTAAAAAGCTCCCACTTTGTATCTTTAGTATGGAAAAAAAAAAAAAAAAACCTAAGGAAAAACGGAGGTACTGACAGCTAATGGGAGCGCAAGTGTGGGTGGGCCAGCGCGGATCGGTGAGCGGTCTGTGCCTTCGCTTGTTCACCGAGGAAGAAAAAAAAAAGCGCTGTCAAAGTGGCAGCTGAGTTTAACGCCAAATATAGATTTCACTACTACTAGCAGTACTACAAGTTCTTTCCGGGGAACCTGAAGCTTACGGCGTCACAGGAAATATATTTTTTTAACAACTCCGACTCCTTCAACTTACCGATGAGGCATCTCCTCCGCAGAAAGTGAGACCAAAAAGCATGTTGTTGGACCAAGCGCATTCTGGCCGTGATTCAAGTTAAACGACGCATATACTCGCTCTCCTCGCATCACCACTTCTTCACACCGCTTAATCGGGTATTTACAGCCAACCGTTTTAGCTGGGCATATTCTACGCCGTAATGCTGTTTCTGCACGTCCCCGGCGGCTCAGTTTGGGGGTGTGGTTGTTTTCTTTTTATTCTGTTTAGAGTTGTTCTTTCAAACACAGAACAGATCGGCGAGAGCTTGTGGACTAATAAGGAAGTTATTTCACACAGTATACGTTTTTTTTGCCACTTACCGGGTGCATATTTGTGTTTATTTGGGCAAAAAAAAAAAAAAAAGTACGGTGCTAATGTTGGACAACCGCATGGAAGAAAAATTCATGGAATAATGGCGCTTGTTGTGCAACAGACAGTCCGGTGTGGCATCCACAAAGACTACACTGTGCCAAACAGCGGTAAAACTTGGCCAATGGCGTGGGTGCAGGCGGAAGTGGCGAGCGGGTAGCTGCTTGGCTGTCTGCGTGCAGCTACCCGATCTGTGCTACGTGAGAATACGATGCGATCTAAACCATACTATACTACCTTACTTTGGCAAGTACAGAAATCACAGTGCATGACCACTTATGCCGCCAACTTTTGTGTACTTGCCAATAACTTGTATGTGCGTTACTTGATTAAATAAGTACATAGGTAGGTACGCCTACCGAAATGGAAGTTTCCTTCTTCCCCGCGCAGCATAAGCCGGCAGGTGCATGAGGCGAGGCGTGTTTTCGTGAAACTGCCCCATTCCACACCGACTTATGCCAATCTCTCACAGTAGCCGTATAAAAGAGCGTTTTATAATTGACAGCGACTATGCATCACGGTCTGTCGGAGAAGATGTAGCCCGTCGAATGAAAAAGAAAAAAAAAATGTCTCACAGCGCTTTGTTATCGTGAAAATACCCCGCTGATGCGATAAGCAAAGGCATGAAATAATAAGACCGGCAGGATCCATCAATCCCTGGGCCGCATTTTGTCTCTCCTCCACGTTGTTGTGAATCAACCGGCGAATTTTAAAGTAAGATCGTTGTGTCTCACACTTGATTATATGCCTTGCTTAGTCAGGGCCGTGTTTCTGTTGGTTGACACAGCTTCCTGTCAACAAAGGCACGGCGACACTTGTAAAACAAAAACAACACGGGCAAAATATTTCGGCTTTAATGCCGCAAAGGAAAGGAAAATAGTGCTGGTTTTGGTTTTTTTGACAAAAGTACTGCAAAGCAAGAGGGTTCTTATCAAAAAAGAGAAGCACCGTGTTTCAAGGGTTACCACACTTTGGACCACACTTTGGACCACACTTTGAACCACACTTTGGACCACACTTTGGACCACACTTTGGACCACACTTTGGACCACACTTTGAACCACACTTTGGACCACACTTTGGACCACACTTTGGACCACACTTTGAACCACACTTTGAACCACACTTTGGATCTGGCTCATGGGATCAACGGGAGTCCAGCTTTCCAAACCGGAAACATCAAAAAGTAAGCGTTGTAGAGGGTAGTTAGAAATGCGACTTCCGAACGGAATTGCTGAGCATTGACGGACTTGATTATCGAGATAGCAAATATGACGGCGACAAAAAATGAGGGGTTACTTTTGTTTGTTTCGGCATTGCAAAATCGACACTTGCCCATGACTTGATGATACGCCACCTATAGCGATACGTGATCAATTACAGATGTTTGATGTATTAGAATTGTGATAAAGTACCATACACACAATAAAGAGTATTCCTAAAAGAGACAAGAGGAAAAACAGGAATAAAGGTGGTATGCTAAACAAGCCTGCTAACTGCTAACAAGCAACGTTGTTTTTGTCTCGGAGAGCGCTTTGATGCTTGGAGCGCTTTGAAGCTTGGAGGGAGGGAGGGAGGGAGAGAG